>JBBBDQ010000670.1:372500-417500 GCA_037127315.1 Ascarosepion bandense
CGAACTTGCGGTCAGCTCTGCGCTGCTTCTTTCTCTCATCAAACAACAACTTGGCGTTTTTGTTTACCCATTTAAATTATCACATAGTTCCACATAATTCCGCAATGTATCTTATCCAGACAAAATTAAAAAATGACATGTTTAGACACCAGGCTCTACTCCTTCTTTTTGTAACTCAGGTATTAACGCTCCATTGTTCGTTAATTCTCAATATTGACAAAACTAAAGCATTTTCTGCAACTACCACTACCTAATTTTGTAAAAAAACATAAATTTATCTTAGATGTTCAAAATTAATCATTTTCGCTATTTGTTTTAACATATCCTCTGAATAAGAACAGTATTGTTCTGAAAGATGAACATTTGTGTGTAGTAATATAATGCTTCTGTAGAAGATTATAATAAGAAAAGTACAATATATATATATATATATATATATATATATATATATATATATATATATGTGTGTGTGTGTGTGTGTGTGTGTGTGTGTATGAATGCTGCCTGGACCTGATAAACAGCATCTGCAACACATTCAGATGGAACAACGAGTGCGATCTTGCCAAAACGGAGAACCAGTCGCACTGAAATCCGCAGCACTACCCGGATTGTTTATCAGATGATCTGCTATGAAAAACCCGTATGTATTTCGGATGGCATCAAAAGTTGAAAAATTCTTGTTGAGTATTTTAGCAGACACATGGTTTTAAACCTACTATCTAAACGTTGCGTCGTTCTAAGTATGTATTCTAAGTACATCTGTTTCGCTGTATCACATGCTCATCAGTACGGTGAGACATCTGATTATTTCTAGCCATGATTGAAACCCGACCGAATTGACATCAGTCGGCGATTCTACTTCTGAGATATGGGCGATCGGTAGAGGAAGGCGGATTTTAGCTTGTTATATGCAATGTAAACATACGCCAGTTACCGTGAATTTTCAAATGAATTTCTAAATGAACGATTAATCCTGAGCGGGCAAGCAATGAGTAAATCAAGGTGACATCAAATGTCATTACTCCGAATAAGAAAGAGCTATTCGACGAACAAATTAAAGTGCTTGGAAAAAGTGTTGATCAGAATGTGCAAAAGAGGAAGACTAAGGCAGCCATCGATGTACTTCTTGATATGAATGAAAATAAAAATAGAAACGACCGGCCGCGACCATTAAACATTCTAAAAGCCATAAATGACAGGAAGTATTGGAGAGCTATGATCCAAATAGACGCAGCTCATAGAAGATAAAAATTGATGAACCTGAAGAAGATTACCACCTCCTTTAAATTTGTTGTTTTTCATTTTTTCCCCTTTTCAGCGCTGTCTTACAGGTTATTACATAAATTTTTCGAATATCAAAAAGAATTTGAAAAACTTTCAATATTTATACAAATTTAGTGGGGGGCTCACTTTCTCATACAACGTTATAGTAAATCGATCCTCCAATTTCGGAGCCACTCGCGTTGGGGTCTGTTTGTTTTGGATGTTTTTAGGATGAGCTGTTGCACTTGTTTTTGTCGTTTTCAAGTTTTCTTCGGTTCTTACGATGACATCTTCCCCAGAAACTACAAGAATGGCTTTATTCAAAAATTACGCCCAAGGATTCAGTTGTTGAATATGCGCAAGCAAAAAAGTTAATTACACAGGATCGATTTACTATAATGTCGTATGAAAAACTGAGCCCCCCGCAAATTTGTTTAAATGTTGATATTTTGAAAAATATTTTTGTCAATCGGAAAGATAACATTGCACTAAAAAGTAAAAAAAAATGATAATTAACCAATTTACAGGTGATGATAATGTCGTACCGGCATGTGGTTTAAAAATAGAGGATCAATTTTCTATAACGTTGTATGAAAAACTGAGTCCCCCTAAAATTGTTGAAATATTGAAATTTTTCCAAATTTCTCTTGTCAATCGGAACTTTTAGGGTGTAATCGATAAGATTGCAATGAAAAAAGTAAAAAAATAAAAAATAAAAAACAACATATTTAAAGGTGGTGGTATACTTCTTTAGGTCCAACGAATAATTAATACCTGAATATTTAAAAAATCTGTTGTTAATACGATATTCCAACGTAGCAATTATCGGTTGGGTCTAAAAATTCCGGGTAAAGTCATTTATTTTTGTATAAATGACTTGGGAAAGTTATGATCTTCACAAATTACAGTTTAAATAACAATTCTTTGTTTCTATACATTAGTAATAGTAACGAATCTAAGAGAAAGAAAATTCTAAAATTTCTAAACCGTGGAAAAGACAAAACATGCCTGGCAATCCAAGAGTTAAGAATACGTGAATAAGAACCGTGGTTGCTAAATTCATTCTCAGTTGTGGTCGGTTGAAGCGCACGTCTATCCAGAACTTCACCCCGTGACTGAAGTAATTAATTCCTAAATTTAAAATTGTTTAGTACGAATCAATCGATAAATATGAACCATGAAATAAAGGTAAGTCCGCTGCATTTGCGTTCTAATCATTGGTCCACAGCGAACAAAACGGCGCTCGCTTTCCTTGTAATGATAAATACGCTTTTATAGCATCTTCTACCTTGAAATTTAAACAGGTTTACGCGATGCTTTCTCTTCCTCTTTCTTCACAGGAATAGTAAATTTCTGAGATGAATAATTAAATCTAATGACATAAGATCGAAACGACTGCAATGAAATTAACGTAATTCAGTTACAATACTCAACACTCTATTCTGGATTTCAACTTTGACCTTGATTAGATTTAACATCGAAAATGTATCGGCGGAGGGGCGACAACATTGGCTCAAGAAATAAAGACGTAAATCATTTGTTCTTTTGTTGTTCATAATCTACAAAAGACGTTAATTTTTAAGATTCCATTTCCTTATTCGTTTTAACATTGGTTTATCCTGAAGCAATTCTTTTAAAATATGAATACATTCAGTCCCTCTTTTGTGGGTTGTGTGTTTTAACGGTCTATAAATAGTTTCCTATAATTAATAGAGAATTTTTATACATCTGTAATTTATTAACAACACGATAATGTATGTTATAATCATCATAGTATTTTATAATTGTTAAATTTATCGCTTCCGATATACGTTTGAAAATCTCCCTTCTGTGTTTATATTTACAGTGCTAGTTCTGTGCCTTATATTTTATCGAATTACATATAAACTAATATATATATATATATATATATATATATATATATATATATATATATATATATATAAAGTATTCAGTTTGCCATATTCAGAGGATAAAATGCTCTCAATATCAGTGATAGAGCGAATGTAAATATAAAAGAGTGAACATAGAAGTCAACACTCAAGGGCGACAGACTGTTTCATGTTAAGTGCAATCATGAGGTGGCCTGATGATTGCGCTTAGTATGAAACAGTCTGTCGCCCTTGTGTGTTGACTTCAATGTTCACTATTATAAACAACAGCTTTAATTTTAAATATGCAGAAAACAATCATTCAAATTTTTTAAGTGATTCCGCTGCTATGAATGTCGGTTCTCTGGGCAGGGCCCGGAAGTTTTTTCCTTCTGAAACTATCTTGCACATATATAAATCTACCATCCGCCCGTGCATTGAATACTGCTGCCATATCTGGTCGGGTGCTCCTGCTATTCTCCTCGGACTTCTCGACTAGGTACAGCGGAGGGTCTGTAATATGATCGATACCAACTTGGCAGACGCCCTGCAGTCTCTCTCCCACCGGCGCGACGTGGCTTCCCTGTGTCTCGTCTATAAATACTTTCGCAGCTTCTGCTCCAATGAACTACGATTACAGCTGCCCACTAGATAAGAATTTGCACGAGAAACTAGATTAGCAACTAGATCCCACCCTTTTACAGTGAAACCGATAAAATGCAACCTCAACATCTACTCCAACAGTTTCTATTCTCGCATTTCCCGGCTGTGGAATTCCCTTCCACATGATTGCTTCCGCGACGGCTACAATCTCCAGGAGTTTAAATGTAAGGTCACTAGACACCTGCTAATACACTATCTCGCTCCCATTCTTTCAAACACTCTTCCCATCTGCCCAACCCTCATCCTCCTTATCATTACCCATGTATTACCTTCCTTCTGACATTTCCTACACCTAACCACTCCTCCTCTTTACCTTCCCATATGTAGCCCCATGCGCAATAGTGGCAATGGAATGCCTTGCTTGGGGTGAAATGATAAAAAAATTATGTTTAGGAATAAAAGGTTGATTTTTTGAAAAATGTTAATGAACAAAAAGTTTCATAATAAATCATTTTCTCTTTTTTAACATATCACCTCAGGAAGAACAGTATTATTCTAAAACATGAAAATTTATGTGTAGTGATATAAGGTTTGTACAAATAATGTGTAATAAGAAAATTACAATATATATATATATATATATATATATATATATATATATATATATATATATATATATGTATATATATATATATATTTATATAAATATTTATCTATATATATATATATTCATATATATATGTGTGTATATATTATTTATATATATATATGTGTATATATTATTTATATATATATTTTTATAGATATTTATATATATATATATTTTGACATATTTTATATAAATTTATGTAAATATATTCTTATATTTTCTTAAATTTTCTCTTTTAATGGAGCGACCATTATTTTTATTCGTTTTTTTAGGTCTTTGTGAATATCATTCGTGTATAATCCTTTGTAAAACAAAGACGGAAGCTGAAGATGGTTCGCCTGAAATTAGCTTACACTTCCGACTTACCATGAAATAACATGTCTGCCATAATTTTTCTTATATTTGCTCTATATGTATTTATATAAGTTAATATTTATAGCCCTCTTAGAGAGTTATCCGACAATTGTATGTACAGGATACTCATTTGTATTCTTCTATAACCATACTGCATAATGATATATATATATATATATATATATATATATATATATATATACAAGAAAATGAGGGCATCCTTAAATTCATTAACTTGACATATTTTCTAGAATTATATATATATATATATATATATATATATATATATATAAACCACAGCTTACATGTTAAATATGCAGAAGACAATCATTAAATTGCTTTTTGTTTAGTAATAAAAGCTTTATTCTTCAAAAAAAGTTACTGAAAAACGACTGTGCTCTCTAGGTCTGTATACATTTGATATTATCACAAAAAATGTTTTCGATTGTTGAATGTTTGGTTATTCTAGAGAATCTTATAGACTGACATCTGCGGATGTGCGTTGTGGTGCAGTGGATATGGCCTCGGAACGAGAAATCGGGGAGCCGATTTCGAATTCCAGTTGAATTAATTGCATTCACTTACGCGCAAATACTATTGGGAAAGATATTAATCCGTCTCTTCCTTCCAGTTATGGGTTAAATAACAGGACAGATTGGGTTCTATAGCCTTGGGTGATAACCAGTCTACCGCAGAAAGCAATGGCAACCTACTGCGGGATAATCTTCTACCCTGTCAGTCATGTCACTTTCGAGACATAATAGCCCAAGCGTGTATCACCTATGGTACTTAACTGACTGACTGAATATGATAGTTGAGAACAATCAAAACTGCTGATGGGTATAAAATGAGGGATCGGTTTTCTATTATTATGAATTAATAAACTGATCCCCCACTAATTATACTTAATATAAAAATGTAATATAATCTATCTCTTCCCCTTCTAGCTATGAATCAAATAACAGGACAGATTGGGTTCTATAGCCTTGGTCGGCAACCAGTCTTCCGCAGAAAGCAATGGCAACCTACTGCGGGATAAGCTTCTGCCAAGTCAGTCATGTCTCTTTCGAAACATGATCGCCCAAGCGTGTTTCACGTATGGCACTTAACTGATAGACTGACAGACGAACTAACGGAAGTAACAGAATTTTTTAAGTATGTTTATAATTTTTAATGGATACTTTTATTAAACCAACATAATAACGGATATTGGAGAACGGCAAAAGAGATGATAATAAGTTAGGTTCAAATTCCTGACTGCTTTCCTAAATTTAGTCTCATTAAAAGCTCCTGGGGAAACATTTATTTTCCACATATCGTTTTACGCGTTATTTATAACAGAATGCACGGTTATTTGCAAAAAGAAGAGCTGAGAATGCCAATTAAAATGGGGGATACTAAAATAATGCTGGTTCTAAAATACCTGTGATGTGTTCTAATCGAAGATAGAAAATGCGATACGGAGATGAGAGTGCGTATTGTCATGGCCAATGATGCATTCATGAAACTGAGTAGAATATCAAATTAGGAAAATGTTACGAAAATTTCGCTTTAAAGAAAGAATGAAGAGAATACTGGATTGTTATGTGGTTTTCTATCTTGAATATAAAATTGAATGGTGGAAGATCTCATCAAAGTTGAAAGAAAGCTACCGAAATATACGACGGTAATTCAATAAATAAGGTGGATATTTCCTTATAAGGACTTCTAATACAGATAGGTGCTTGCCTTTTTGTTTAATTTTTCAATGTAGTCTCCCAGCAGTGTTACACACTTTTGCCATCTATGCTCAAGCTTCCGTATTCCCTCAGCATAAAAATATTTGCACTGATGTCTCAGCCAATCGCTCATAGCACTTTTCACTTCATCGTCACGTTCAAACATTGTGCCTCACCTGAACGCTTTCAAGGGACCAAACAGGTGAAAGTTTAAAGTGGCAAGGTCTTGGCTGTAAGTTGAAGAGACACTGCTGGGACAACTGGACCCACTTCTGTTTGTGCTCTGCAGTAAGCATTTTTGGCACCCACCAGCAGCTGACCTTCGAGGTAATCATGAACAATTTTGTGAGCTGTCTGAATAGATTGGCTCAAAGTCCTTGGAATGTCATCCACTGTCAACCTTTCTGTCAGACTGAATTAGATCATTGATTGATTCGACCATCTGAGGGGTGAAAAAAAGGACGGAGCAATGTTGAAGAGACCTCACTTATGTAGCCATGGGAGGCCTACAGAAGTGAGGTCTTCTCAACACTTCTCCGTCCTTCTTTAAACAATTTAGCCTACTTTTAGACATTCTTTGGCTGAAAAATGTGGCACCATACACAGTTGACATTCTCCTATGAATTTCAACTGGTTTGCTCCCTTCAGCAACCAAAACCTTGATAACTGTATTTGAAGTCCTTATACCCAAAAAATTATTTTATTTATTGAATACCCCTCGTAGAAATCATTTAAGAAAAACATTCAACATTTGTTAAATGACCCTCGTAGAAGTTCTTAAACAAAAAAATACCTTATTTATTAAATGACCCTCGTAGAAGTTCTAATACCAAAACATTCAAGTTATTCATTGAATGATCCCCGTAGAAGTCCTTATACCGAAAAATTCACCTTATTTATTGAATGAACCTCGTAGAAGTCCATATACCGAAAAATTCACCTTATTTATTGAATAACCATCTTTGAATTCCTTGTACCGAAACATTCATATTATTTATTGATTGACGCTCGTAAAAATCCTCTAACCAAAACAACTTATTTATTCAATGACACACGTAGAAGTTCTTTTACAGAAAAATTTTTCTTATTTATTGAATAATCCTCGCAGAAGTCTTTATGGCGAAAAATTCACCTTATTTATTGAATGGCAACGTAGTTATCCTTAAAGATGCTGGGAACAACATTGACAGAACATATTAACAAAAATAGAGGTTTTGGAGAAAACAGAAACGAGAAACAAAGTGATGTTTAACATCAGGGAAAGACAGCTGAAGTTCTTCGAACATGTAACCAGGAAACAGGTGTGCGTTGTAGTGCAGTGGATATCGGAACAAGAAATCGACGATGCGATTTCGAATTCCAGTTGGAATCTTGCATTCACTTACGCGCATTACCCCTACGAAATGTATTACTTCGTCTCTTCCCTCCAATATTGGGTTAAATAACAGGACAGATTGGGTTCTATAGCCTTGGATGGTAACCAGACTACCGCAGAATATAATGGCAACCTAGTCAGTGATAATCTTCTGCCCAATCATCCATATCCCTTTCGAAACATGATCATCCAATCGTGTATCACGTATGGCACTTAACTGACTGACTGAATATAACAGTTGGAAACATGATTAAGGCTTCTACTTTGAATAAATGGGGGATTTGTTTTCTATTTTTATGAAGTAATAAACTGATTTCCCACCAATTACTACTGAATATGATACATCTCTTTTCCGTCTAATTATTTGTTAAATAACAGGATAGATTGGGTTGTATACTTTAAAAACCAAATGGTAGATAAGATAACTGGAAACAATACTTGAACTTTCTTGTGCAATTCACAGATATAAAAGAAAATGAACCATTGGTGTGTTAAAATTGCCGTGTTACTGAAAAGCGTTGAAAGAAATAAAAAATCTTTTTAAATTCATATGATGCAATTTATATTAATAGAGATATATTACGGTAGCGACAAACAAGTGAGTTTCATATTCTACAAAACCTTTTCCTCATTATAATTCTCCCATGTATTTAGCTGTTTCTCTGAGTACAAACAAATCTCCAATATATTTCCATTACAATTGAAATTTCAAGCAAATTTATTTCAATATGGATTTAAACTGCTCTTGGCACTAATCAATGCTTGAATCTTGTGTGGGATCTACTCTTACAAAGTTTTAATTTTTTCCAAAATAATTTTTTATCTTTTAAATTGTCTTTAATTCGTTCAGTGATGACGGTGGGGGATATTGATTCTACACCTGTTTTCTTCTAAAATAAACAATAAATGTTCAATTCATTTGCCATCCAGTGGATGTGGTGGCCAGATAAGATGATCTAATTCACTAGAATGTTCGTCGTGTCATTTAGCTACAAAATTTAGCAATATGAAAGGGTGCAATATTACACTGAAATATGGCATTTCTCTACAGAGACAGTTCCTGAACCAAAAAATAAAGTTTACTGTTAAAAATTCTTAAATTGTCCTGATAGTTTACTTTAATTAAATTATTTAAATAATATCTGTAAAACAATATTTATAGCCAAAACAATTAATTACAACCAATGTTAAATGAAAAAAAAAATCAATACCCAAGCGTTTGACAGCTGAATTAATTTTTCGTATAATAGTTTTATGGTTTATGGTACGATGAGTTTCCATTATTTTATCTACCACTATATATATATATATATATATATATATATATAGAGAGAGAGAGAGAGAGAGAGAGAGAGGGAGAAAGAATAACTAGGTAAAAATGCCTTTAAGCTAACATGTCTCACTTTGACAAACTTCTTCAGGGATTTATTAAAGACGAATGATTTAAAAAATCAAGAGACAGTATGTTGATTGAGGTTTCATTAGTCAGATACGTGTCACGTGTAATAAAAAATGGATGAATATTAAACGTAGAAGAAAAGACTTGTGCCTGTTTAAGTGAATGGGCTAACTCGTAATAAAAACATCAGATGTTCATAATGAATGTAAGTATATGTATGCGAAAATTATGTGCGTTAAGCACATTCAAACCATAGACAATTATAGTGTGTGTATATGTTGATAACCTTAGTATGTGTGAATTATAATGACGAAACATCTTTCCGTTCAATATACTGCATACATAAAAAATGTATACAAGTGTCGACTCAGGAAACGAGTTTTCTTTTTAAATAAAATGAGAGAACCAGTTATAAATGTATATGTTGAGAGAAACCATGTGTGCGTTTATGACTCAGTAAAGAGGTATGCACGTGTCAAGTGATGGCAAGATTATCTATTCTAAATAACGAGAGAGAATCATGTATGGATGTATGTGTATGAAAAAAAAACAATGTATGAATGTGTGCGTATGTAAGTATGAACCGTAAAAGAAATATATTTCCGTTTAAAATTCTAGTGAAAATAATGTATAAAAGTACTAGTGAACTCTTTATAAATCAAAAGTATTTTTTTTAAAATAATGATAACAATTAGAAACTTTCAATTAAATAATAGAATACTGAAAAAAAATCTATGCATTAAAATTATTACAGTAATATAATTAAGTAATAATAATATATAAATAAGAAAGATAATAATATATAAATAATAATAATATATAATAATAATAATAATAATAATAATAATAAACATGAAGAAAGAAAGAGAGAAAAAATATTCAATAATAAAAGAAGGCAGTAAATACAAACAAGAATTACAGTTAGTAGATTCTGTAGAAAAGCAAAACAGTAGCCAAGAACCAACTATTGCGGCAAAAAATATGAAAATGAAAGCCAAAGATAAAGCTCTTGAAAAGATGAAACAGCGCTGGCAAGACAAACCTCTGCATGGCCAATATCCAGTACGTGCCAATAAATCCAATGTTGACAAAGTTAATACTCATCGATGGTTACGTGCATCTGGATTAAAGTCTGAAACTGAAGGATTTATACTTGCAGCACAAGACCAAAGTCTTTTCACGAGAAACTTTCAGGCAAATATTATGCATAATAATATGGATCCAAAATGCAGGTTTTGTGATAAACACCAAGAAACAATAGACCACCTAATCTCAGGCTGTTCTGTGCTTGCCCCAAACGAATATAAAAATCGCCACGATAGAGTTGGGCAATATTTACATTGGGCAATGTGCAAACATTATGGAAAAGCTGTAAACAAACACTGGTATGAACATCATCCAGCACCGGTTACAGAAATAGAAGATGTAACCATTCTATGGGATTACACCATCTACACAGACAGAAAAATTGAAGCAAACAGGCCAGACATTATTGTTAAAAACCAGAAGGAGAAAACTTGTCTATTAATTGATATGGCTTGTCCAGCGGATTGTAACATAGCAATCAAGGAATTTGAAAAACTGTCAAAATATAAAGACCTGGAAATTGAAATAGAAAAAATGTGGAAATTGAAAACAAGAGTTGTGCCAGTGATAGTAGGTGCACTTGGAATGATAAAAAATGGAACAAAACAACACATTGAAAGAATCCCTGGAAACCCCAGCTTAAGAGATATACAAAAAATTGTATTATTAAGTACAGCCCACACACTAAGGAAAACGTTATCTATGTAATGCTGAGGATGATAGGGAAGATAGAAAAACATGAAATGGAGTCATAACAACACGCCACTACCTGCCTTAGGTCTCCCCGCAGACTTGGTTGGTAGTGAGACCAAAGCAGAAATCGAAATATGATGAAAAATGACATAATAATAATAATATATAAATAAGAAAGATAATAATATATAAATAAGAAAGATACATATAAATTTCTGTACTAAATCATTGCAATTTGAAATTAATCAGAATAAATGATATGCCATAACAAAAAATGGTAAACAATAAAACAAAATTAAAATATCCAGAACGTGCCAATAAATCCAATGTTGATAAAGTTAATACTCATCGATGGTTACTTGCATCTGGATTAAAGTCTGAGACTGAAAACTTCATTCTTGCAGCGCAAGACCAAAGTCTTTTCACTAGAAACTTTCAGACAAATATTATACATAATAATAAGAATCCAAAATGCAGGTTTTGTGATAAACACCAAGAAACAATAGACCATCTAATCTCAGGCTGTACTGTACTTGCCCCAGATGAATATAAAAATCGCCACGATAGAGTGGGTCAATATTTACATTGGACAATGTGCAAACACTATGGACAATCTGTAAACAAACACTGGTATAAACATCACCCAGCACCGCTTACAGAAAAAGAAGATGTCACCATTCTATGGGATTACACTATATACAGAAACAGAAAAATTGAAGCAAATAGGCTGGACATTATTCTTAAAAACCAGAAAGAAAAAAACTTGTCTATTAATTGATATGGCTTGTCCAGCGGATTGAAACATAGCAACCAAGGAATTCGAAAAACTGTCAAAATATAATAACCTGGAAATTGAAATAGAAAAAAAGTAGGTGCACTTGAAATGATAAAAAATCGAACAAAACAACACATTGAAAGGATCACGGAAAACCCCAGTTTAAGAGATATACAAAAATTTTGTCTTATTAAGTCCAGCCCACACACTAAGGAAAACTTTGTCTATGTAACGCTAGGGATGATAGGGGAGACAGAAAAAAAACATGAAATGGAGCCATAACAACACGCCACGACCTGTCTTATGTCTTCCCGCAGACTTGGTTGGTAGTCCGACCATAGCAGAAATCGACATATGATGAGAAATAATAATAATAATAATAATAATAATAATAATAATAATAATAGGAGATAGAAAAACATGAATTGGCGCCATAACAACACACCACGACCTACCTTAGGTCTTCAAGTAGACTTGGTAGGTAGTGCGACCATAGCAGAAATAAAAATATGTTGAAAAATGATAACATAATAATAATAATAATAATAATAATAATAATAATAATAATAATAATAAAAAGGTTAATAATAATGTTAAACAAATATAAAATTAATAATGACAGTAAATAAGAAAGGTAGGGGATAAACAGGAAAAATATTCTATCCATAAAAAATTTAAAATATTATATTATATTATATTATATTATAAAATACTATATTGCAAATATTAAAGAACATTTTTATAGGAGTTTTTAATATTATAAATATTAAAAAAGATTTAATATTACAAATATTAAAAAAAAACTTTTTAATAGTTTTTAATATTTATCCTTTCCTTTCGCTTTTATTATTACACGTGACTTCGTCTGGGCAGATTTAAGACATTCACAGTTGTATGAATTTGGTTCTGAAAAGCGGCTGAGACCGCGATATACAGTATTACCAATGGATTAGTAAAAATATCTAACTTTGGTTTCCTGATTATGAGCTCGGATACAGTGAAAAAGGCTTGTATTTAAATGACTAATATATTATGCTCTCATTACGATTGAGCTTTCTAGAGAAGGAAATTTTAAAAACAGTTTCCACTTGTGCGAAACACGCATGACGCTTCATAAATGAATTGAGTTCTTTCGGTAAACTGGCGTGTGTATACACTGCTTATATACAACACGTTAAAATTTCCCTTCTCGGATGGCTTGGGGGATAGCGACTGCGACTGACACCAAATCGGTTGGGTTTTGATCCCTGCCAAAAGCAAGTGGATGTGTATAGCTGCACCGATGAGCTGTGAAACAGACTTATATCTGGATAACTAAATGTATATACAATCTTAAATCATGATACATTTATGGTTAAATGTAATGAATATTATAGATGGACTGTGTGTAGTCACTGATGTCAACACCAAATGGCATGTGCCTGGTATTTCTAAAACTCAATCTTCAGATCATGTATATTGTGACTCAACAGTGTGCTGTTCTATTGAGTATTACTAGTGGCAAAACCAAATAACTGAGATTTATTGTATTATTCTAACTACGCACACTAGAACCTATTGAGTATAATGAATAAGGTTATTTGTGTACATTGCAGACAATTTTTTTATGAGTTTAACTTATTATTGTTGATTAATTAGGAAAATTTATTTTAAGGTCTTATTATTATCGTCATCATAAATATTTTTATTTCCTTAAGTTTCTGGTGTATACGCATTTTCTGTGTCCCAATAACATCCATAATGTTAGACGAGGCATAATTGCATTTTACATTGCCCATTATTTGTTAAAAAAAAAGATATATACCTAAGGTCACCCTCAAATATACTTTCGATCTAAGAATATATTCTAGCTTTAAATAAGCTGCAAAATTTTGCTAAGTCGTAATATATAAATTAATAAATCACTGTCAAATAATCAATTTTTCACAACCCGTCTCCTCATCCATAACAATTTTTTCATTTTTTCTAGAATTCGCTGTCTTACTGGTAGATTGATATATCATAATATGCAGCAATATTTTCTTAGATTCTAACGAAAACTTTCTATGTCTAAGAAGTATGATTTTTTTTTGTAAGCTAATCTCGATAACAACATAAGATACGCGGACGATACAGTACTGATTGCGGACACGGAAAGGAAACTGCAAGATCTCATACAGAAAGTAGCAGTGGAGAGTGACAAGAAGGGACTACAAATAAACTTTAAGAAAACTGAGTGCATGGTCATCAGCAAAAGATACAACCCAAATTGCCAAATACAGGTAGGGGATAACAGAATCAAACAAGTCCAAGAATTTAAGTACCTAGGAAGTGTTCTAACAGGAGATGGAAAGTGCGACACGGAGATCCGAAGGCGAATTGGCATGGCAAAAGACGCGTTCCAGAAGATGGACAAAATACTAACACACAGGAAGATCTCAATAGAAACGAAGAAAAGAGTGCTAGACTGCTACGTGATGTCAGTTCTTCAATACGGCTGTGAATGCTGGACAATATCATCGAAAATGAGGACAAAACTGGAAGCGGCCGAAATGTGGTTCTACAGAAGGATGCTACGGATATCGTGGACTGAGCATACAAGCAACGACGAAGTGTTAGAAAGAATGGCAACAAAAAGGAAATTGATGCTGAGCATCAGGAAGAGACAACTGAAGTTCCTGGGACATGCAATGAGGAAGGAGAGCCTGGAGAACCTGATACTGACTGGACAGATAGAAGGAAGGAGAGACAGAGGAAGGCAGCGGATAACATATTTGCAGGGTCTGATCAGGTGGATGACGGAACGGGGGTGGCCAGGAGCAACAGGAGCAAACATACTAAGAGCCACAAGGGATAGGGAGACGTGGAGATCCATGATCGCCTACGTCCTGAAGGGACAGGGCACATAGAAGAAGAATAAAAATCTCGATATTACGGTGATGCTTCGGATATCGTTGCGTAATTTCGCGTCGTCATTTACTACCAAGAAAAGCGAGTTACATTTCAGGACCATTTATATTTTCATGTCTTCAAGGTGAAACTTACCCATTTGGCCGCCTATCAGGCTGATGACCATCCACTCAATATTCTTTAATTAATTGTTTATATTTTCTTCTCGTTTTTCATTACTGACTTTTTTCTCGTTTCTACGTTTTATCTTTTAAGTCTACCATCAGCCTTCGGCAATTTGAGGAAAAAATCTCATGAAAAACAATAGCAAAATGAAATGAACAGTAACGTTCGAAACAACTACTATGAATAATGATAATATTAATAATTTGAAACCAAAAACATTAACAATCCTTATTTTGGTCGTCCACACGTATTTACGCAGGTAAAAGACAATATATGAAACCGTTTCATAAAATATGGGAAAAAATAATTGCGTAAATCGAAAAAAAAACGTATGCGGATAAAAAAAGTGGAACGTGAATCGAATGCGAAAACAGATGGAAGCCATGATTAATATCAGAGTGAGGCTTCCTGAAAGAGAATATTCTCTAAAGCCTTAAGTCGTGACAGAATATGACTATATTTTAATAATGATTTTCAGTATACGTTGTAATTTTATATTAAAATACGTATCGTTTCTTTTTTTATTTCATTCGAAACCATGTTTCTTTACTAAAGAATTGGTAACTATATATATATATATATATATACTAACAGGCATAAATGTTAGGCCACTCTAGTGTTTTAAAAATGATGTATTTTATACTACTTCTTAGTATTTATTGCTAAGTGATTAATTGTAAATGAAAATAGAATGATTCTATTTTTAATATTGCACAATATCATGTGCATATTTTGGATCTACAAATATTTAATAATTACCAATATTACAGTTTCATCAATAAAATAATTTTAAAAAAAATATAGGGATTCGGATGAGTTCATCTTTGCTTCCTTGCCTTGTAAAATTTTGCAAAGTAATGATGACAACAGAACATTCTATTTTCAATTGGCAATAAATAGTAAAATACTATGAAATACATAATTTCTATTAAAAACTGGGATGTCCTAATAATTATGATGGATAGTGAGTGTATATATATATATATATATATATATATATATATATATAAATTAATGAAAAAAATAAAATAGCTTGTAGGTAAAATCCCAAAACAGATCCCGTTAATATTTATCCTGATTAATCTTTATTAATATGTATATTAAGTTCAATGTAAATAGTGTTATCTATTTACAGCGCCAAATATATATATTTTCAAATAAAATACCGTATGACCATTTCAGCGAGAAAAAGTTTCACGTCTTCAGCGACAAAATTAATTTGTTATGAAAATACAGTACAAAATTCATTTACCTGAATATACTGAAAAAGATATATTCATACTCAGAAGTATACATGAATGAAAAAGAAGATAGGATTATATCAGATTGAATAATCGGTAGTGTGTTAAAAAAGATTAGGTATTGTTAGAAATTTCTCATTCAGACATTGATACGGATGTTAGGGAAGAAGGGATAAGAAAAGAAAAGAAAGGAAAAGAAAAGAAAAAAAACTTTTAATAGTTTTTAATATTGATCCTTTTCTTTCGTTTTTCTATTACATTGAAGGATTGAAGACTCGATCTTTGAAAATGATAATTACATTACATCTATGTTAAGCAATCAAATTTTAAACGTTTTGCAGAAAAGTAAGTAGGATGTTTATCTGAAATAAAAAACCAATTTGGGGAGATTAAGATTTAAATGTTTATCAATGACCCATAACTGTTTGCTCTTTTGTCTTTATCCATTTTAAACTGTAAAAATCAAAATAAGCATACCATTCTTCGAAATTCTTGTTCAATACATATATTACATTTTTAGCATTATATATATATATATATATATATATATATATATAGAGAGAGAGAGAGAGAGAGAGAGAGAGACTTCAGAATTTGGGACAGAAAGGGGGATTTAAAGAGATAAATTAATAGATTAGGCTCTATAATTTGGACGTCTATTTGATTTCATGTACACGCCTGATAACATGTGGAACAAGTATACGAAATATATTAATAATTAGAGTGCAACAATGTTCGGTTCTATATATATCTTTCCAAGAAGAATATGGCTGCATTCTATAGAGCTGTAATCAAATATCCCGAAGAATTTCACATTAGTGCTGAATCAGCTCAGTTCTCACTTTCCAGAATTGAGAGAAATTTATATCGGTTTCACTGTCATGTGAGAAAAAATATAATCTCATCACGGCAAATTATTTTTTACAAACGAAACTTTATCGTTATGTTCATGTTTAAAATTTTGATTAGATTCATTTTTTCTGAAAAACATTCAAAAATTACAGCTGGTATACGCCTTGACACTTGCACGGAATCGATCGGCCTCATATCTTCGGTATACTAAGTAGAAGGAAAAAGATGCACTTTGAACAGCTTCTTTATGGAAAAACCGTTTAAGTACATTCTTTTCTAAATGCAATTAGTAAAGTTAAAGATCAGTCGTTAACTATCTTCGAATTATGCTCTTCTGATCTGTGATTACGGCCATAAATAACTAGGAGATCTTCAAACAGAGGACTAAAAGTGATACACTGAGTTCCTAAGGTTTTATCAACATGGTCAATGATTCATTTCCAAAGCTAAGTAAATAGGTGCTTCATAGGAAGATTTCTTGGGTAATAAAGAAAAGGGAACTGGATTGTTATGTGATACGTTTTCTTCAATATGTCAGCGAATGCTACGGAATATCGTCAATGATTAAGAAAAAACTTGAAGCACCCGAAATATGGTTCTACAGTTGGATGCTGAAGATACAAGCGACAAAGCTTGTTAGCAACAACGAGGTTTTGGAGAGCGAGTGGTGGGGATGGAATCCCTGTCATAGTTTTGAAGAATTGTGCCTCTGAACTCTCGTCTATCCTTTCGAAGCTCTACAACCTCTGCCTCTCTTCCTCCTGCTTTCCTGCCTGTTGGAAGTCTTCGTCTGTGGTTCCAATATTCAAGAACACTGGTGAACCATCGGACCCCGCAAATTACCGCGCCATCAGCCTTCTTCCGATCTTCGGCAAAGTGTTCGAAGCCATTATCAATGCCAAGATCGTTCAGCATCTCACAGCCCACGGGCTACTCTTGGAAAACACTATGGCTTCCGCTTCACCCGGTCCACTGCGGACATGCTAACGACCATCACCGAGTATATATACCAGGCTCTCGACAAGAATGGTGAATCCCGAACCGTCGCCTTGGATATCTCTAAAGCATTCGACAGAGTATGGCATGCCGGCCTTCTACGGAAACTGCCAAGCTATGGCATAACTGGACTTTTGTTGGACTTAATCCGGTCATTCCTCTCTAACCGCACACTGAAGGTCGTATTAAACGGACATGCCTCCCAGAAATACCTTACAAACGCAGGTGTACCCCAAGACTCTAAAATGAGGACAAAATTGAAGCAGCCGAACTATGGTTTTACAGAAACATACTGGTTATAAAGTGGGTGGTCAATTCCATATTACAATCAATATATAAACTGAACCCTCACTTTGTGGTCACTGCAGTTGATATACATTTATATTCCTGAAATCCAAAAGCACAAGGATGCATTCCTTGAGCTAAGTAGTGTATTAAAAAACAGGAAAATTTCACTAGAAACAAATAAGAGAGTACTGGACTGCTATGTGATGTCAGTTCTTCAATACGGCAGTGAATGCTGGATAATATCATCGAAAATTAGGACAAAACTTGAAGCAGCGGAAATTTGGTTCTATGCAGCGGATATCTTGGACTGAGCATGCAAGCAACGATGTGGTGTTGGAAAGAATGGTAACAAAAAGGAAATTAATACTGAGCATCAGGAAGAGACAACTGAAGTTCCTGGGAAATGCAATAAGGAAGAAGAGCTTGGAGAACCTGATACTGACTGTTAGAAGGAAAAAGAGACAGAGGAAGGCAGCGGATAACATATTTGCAGGGCCTAATCAAGTGGGTGACGGAACGGGGGTTGCGTGGTGTAACAGGACAAAGCCTGCTAAGAGCCACCAGGGATAGTTAGACATGGAAAGCCATGATCGCCTACGTCCTGAAATGACAGGGCACATAGAAGAAGATATATGCCAACTGTTTAGAAGAAATTATAATGTGGTTATAAAGTGGGGGATCAAATCTAAATTATAATTAATATATAAACTGATACCTCATTTTGTGAAAATGTTAGTTTCTAATCAGCTTCTGGATCGTGTCCTTTTCGAAATTATAATGTGGTTATAAAGTGGTGGATCAAATATATATTATAATTAATATATGAACTGATACCTCGTTTTGTGACAATGGAAGTTTCTAATCAGCTTCTGGAACGTGTCCTTCTCGAATTGTCATGGCAGAGGACGCGTTCCAGAAGCTGAGTAAAGTACTAACACACAGGAAAATTTCACTAGAAACAAAGAAACGGGGGTTGCGAGGTGTAACAGGAGCAAACATACAAAGAGCCACAAGGGATAGGGAGGCGTGGAGAACCATGATTGCCTACGTTCTGAAGGGATAGGGCACAAAGAAGAAGAAGTATGTTGCAGAATTCGTTTTTTAAAGAAGATTAATCAGTCTACTTAACTAATACAGTCTGTGTTCATTTCCCTTTTCTGGCCGGTGAGAGATGGAAAAAGGTTTATGGGCAGTTGAGTATATCTCATCTGTTGTTGTTGTTTTTGTTGTTTTCCTTTTCTTTTTCTTCTCTTTTGTATTGGTTGACTCAACGACGGAAATGTCTGTCGGTTTATTGGTCTCTCTCATCTCTGCGCATTTCTGACTGTATTGATCTTTCAGAGAACGTGGTTTAAGTAGTAAAATGTCTCATGTAACCGGCTCCAGCAGGCATTTTCTTCTTTAGGTATGAAAAAACATTGACTGACGTCATATATCAAATTTTGATTTCCTATCCAATCAGGATATAGGAATTGTAGCCTATAACATAGCATCAAAAAAGGAATGGTTTCTTGAGCATATGATAAGGAAAGAGGGATTCGAAACTGTAATACGCAAAGGACATAGTAAAGACAAGAGACACTAAAGAATACAGCTATAAATTACCAACCGTGAAAGTGTAAATCATCGGAAGAAGAGGGATTAAAACATGTATTAAAAACGCAAAACTTACTAAGCGTTAGGACGGGGTGGGAATTTTGGATAACCCAGAGAATACGCGTCCTGAATATGACACGCCGCTTACCTCTCTGTCTCTCCCTTTTCACTCTATCTACATTTTGTTTTATTTTATGTTGAGCTTGTGGTATATTTTTATCATCATCAAAGGTGATCATTTTCAAAGAAATAACTTATTCTATTGTTACACTTTTCTTACTTTATTTTTAAAGCAAATTATATTTACATATTAATCACATTACTATATGAAATGTTATCAAATTGGGTGGTTTATCGTTTTCATTTTTGCGCCATCTTATACCCCAATGTGTTATTTAATATCATAATCATAATTCAATGGCCGTAATTTCGATTTCGAGATAACAATGGTTTTAGTGACACATGTCTTAATATTTCATCCATAGATGCATGAGAAGAGGTCTATTCATACTTTTCCCAAGCGTAATTTAATATAAAAAACCCAACTGGAATTTGAACTTGGCCTCTCTAGTTAATAGTTCCGGGCTATTATTTATTATACTACTCACATATCCAAGCTTAGAGTTCTGGTATTCTCAAACAGTCACCTATCTAAATAATGATCACGTTCAGCGTTGCTAAAATTCGGTGATCGCACAGGAAGATGTGATTCAACTTAAACGGAATTTAAGACAATAAATAGATAGTTGCCTCGGTGCGTTCAACATTTTTTTGTTTACAATATTTATATTATTAGGACTGTTGTCTCCCTCTTTATTGTCGTATCCACGATATTTCGGCCATTGTACATTCCTAACCTTCTTTAGATGATTGAACGATTTAACTGAACCCTTTATTTTCAACACTGGAAGAGATTGTTCTCGTTTAATGGGTCATACTACTTTCAGATATTTTAGATTATTCCGCAGTTGATTGCCATTGGTTTCAGGGATAGACTGGTTGCCAGCCAGGGGTTTAGAACCCAATCTGTCCTGTTATTTAAGACATAACTGGGGGGAAGAGACGGATTAAAATCTTTGCCCAGGTTATTTGCGCGTAAGTGAATGCAAGGAGTTCAACTGGAATTCGAAATTGGCATCCCGATTTGTCGTTCCGATTCAATATTCACGGCACCACTTACATTACCTGTTTACCGTCATCTTTTATTTCGCTACACAATAGCCTGTCCCCTTGTTGTTCACGTGTTGCCACCGTGATTTAGTCTATTCACCCACTTGGGCCAGTTTTGACACAAGGTCAATTTTTAACGTGGGGGAAACTGAGGGTGCATGCTAAAGCCATTGGTCAATGATTACACAGCCTCCGCTTACGCGGTAACTGGGTACAACGCTAGTGTTAGCTGGTCATAGTGTGTCAAAGCTGGTCATATCTCCCCGATGCGGTACATCAACTGTGCAATGTCTTCCACGTGTTGTCACCTTCGTATTCTCAGTCCCTTTGCAGAGAACATTTCTTTTTTCATAAGAATATTCACGATATGCAAGAGTCACCCAGGTAGAGGAAGACGTATGAGCTCTCGTAAGCATCCTAAGCGTGAATTCGCTCGAGGAACAAGATTAGCAACAAGGTCCCACCCTTTCACTGCAAAATGTAAACGCAAATTTTACTGCAGCAGCTTCTTTTCTCGCGCTTCCCTCCTGTGGAACTCCTTTCCGTTTAATTGGTTCCCTAACAGGCACAATCTTCAGGAGTTTAAATGTAAAGTTAATAGTCATCTCCTATCTCACTAACCTGCATCCTCTCTCTCATGCTCCTTTTTTCGTACACTCCACTCAGTATCTTCACCTTTACTTACTCACTTACAGACACTCCCTATAACCTGTTACTCTTTCTCATAACTTTCCTGTCAATCTTTTTTCATAACGTTCCTCTTATGTAGCCCCCTGCGCTCTAGTGGCGGTAGAATGCCTTGCTTGGTTCGATATGATTATAAAATAAATCATATCAATGAAATACAAACCGAATGAGAGTTTTTCGATACACTGGAGATAACATGTGGTTGACTGCAGTGAAGCTTAGATTTAGTGAAAAAAAAAATACTGTTCTCTCTCACCATTATTTCCAAGGACATAACGAGAGGCTTGATGTGTTTCTTCTGTAGGAAATGTGCCGTACGGTGAGAAATATTTAATCAGCAACAAGTCGTTCAAGTGGTTGAATTTACTGAAATGATCAACAACCTTCTTATAGTTGATTATAGTTTCAAACGTATTCATGGTGTCTTTACACTGAAGGAAAACCCTTTCAACATACCAAACATTGCTTATACAGCGAAATCACGAAGTCAAAAAGAAGAAATTGATTAGTTTTACTGTAAGCTGAATGCAAATGGTAAAACAATACAATTGTCATGGGAGATATTAATTTCAAAGTTGGTAATGAGAGAAATGAAATAATTGCAAAAATTCGCACGGGGACAATAAACGCAGCGAAAATATGGGTTAATTGAGTACCACTGGTTTGGACAATACTTTTTCTCATGAACAACCAAGAATATATGTATTTGGATAAGCAATGTGAAGAAACGAACTTTGAAATCTAAATCTAAACTTATTTATAAATAGAACTTTGTCTGTGTGTGTGTGTGTGTGTGTGTGTGTGTGTGTCTATGTATCCGTTACCTATAGACTCCAAAACGGCTGAAACAATTTTCTTGAAAATTTTCACAGTTATACTATTAGCGTCAGCTAGTGTTCTTAGCTAAGTTTTGTGTCGAGGTACCCCCGATAAATATAGAAAATCGATAATCAAAAAAATCGGGTTATAGAAGGAGTGGTCCAATTTTAATCAAATCTGATACACTCATAGGCAAAGACATAAAAAACAATTTTCAGAGATTTCAAAGTTTCAGTTCTTACAATAGTGCAGAAAATTTGATATCGATACCAGGAAACCAAAATTTGATTTACATCCATTCATTTTTCTTTCAGTCTACGGTTTCTCTTTAACTGGAAACAACTATTGCTTTTTAGTCATTCGTACCAACGTCCAAAGAGGCTGAGCTCCAGGACCATGGATTAGTTTTAAAGCTTTCATTACACCCGAGCAACGCCGGGCTATACTGCTAGTCGGATATAATCGACTGTTAAGAAGAGATTTTGGAATGCAGTTTACACTGCAAAACATACGATTGTGCCAATTAGGGGAGCAACCATATGCCAGTAAAATATAAGCTTAAAGCAAAACTAAAGAAAATTGTCAAGGTACAAGCGAGCTCTCAGATTGCAATATGACAGACTTCTTAACGACTTGGATGTGAGAGGGAAATAAAGTGAATTCGTGAAAAGCAGATAAATAGACTCGAAGTGGGAAATATAAAATAAGTTTTACTCACAACATCTACCACAGACAATCGCTCCTACCCCCAGTTAGCATGGATCAATCTAGTCTCCCTGAAACTAAAACGCTACACCTCATCGGGTTAAATCTCATAACAGATCTCAAGTAGAAAGATTACATCGAAACCATTTCTAAATCCGCTGCTAAGAAAGTCGTTATTTTATGTGCAGAGCCAGGAAGTTTTTCCCGTCTGAAACAATCCTGCACATATACAAATCTACCATCCGCCCCTGCATTGAATACTGCTGCCGTATCTGGTCGGGTGCACTTGTTATCTACCTAGAGGTCCTTGACAAAATCCAACAGAGAATCTGTAATGCGTCCGATGCCGACTTGTCAACTCGGATATAGTCACTTTCTCACCGGCGTATTGTTGCTTCCCTGCGTCTCTTTATACAAATACATTCACGGCTTCTGCTCATACGAACTTAGCTCACTGGTACCTGCTATATATGAATTTACTCGGGCCACAAGAGTAGCAACTATGCCCACCGTTTTATTATGAAACCAATTAATTGTAAACTCAAATGCTACTCCAGCAGCCGCTTTCCTCGCACTTCCTTGCATGTGGAATTCCCTTCCGTTTACTTGATTTCCCGACAGTTACAATCTCCGAGAATTTGATTGTAAAGAAATAGTCATCTTTCATCTCACTCACTTGCACCCTTTTTTTTTCACTCCACTCTCATCAATATTATGTTACTTCTCTTACCCACATCCTGACAACCCCTGTAATCTGTCAATTTTCCTCATAATTTTCCCCCAATGTAACCCCCAGAAAAACAATGGCAGTGAAATGCCTTGTATGGGCCGACAGAATTATAAAAAATTCAGATCTTAGAAAAAAAAATAAAACAAAAAATAAAACGAATAAATTACAGATAAAAACGAATAAATTACAGGTAAAATCTAGATATGTATAAAAAAATAGACAAAAATAACAAAAATAAACAATGCCTGTATACGTCAGAGAATGTAGGAGAGTGCAGAAAAAAGAGTAAGTAATACATACAGGCTAAAATCAGGAAAAATGCAAACAGAAGAAAGAAAAAATGATTCATAAAATATGTGCAGATATAGCAAGGCTAAATCACAGATAAAATCACATAAGCATAAAAATATAAAAATAAGACAACTATTGATATAAAAGAGAAGTACACAAACGGATGCACAACCTAGAAGACCTGCACACTGATATATATTTAGAGATGAAACGAGTATATCGAACAACAATTCCATGACGTTAGAGACTGAACAGATTTATCAAAAGACAAGAGATATTAAAATCTGAATCAGAATCAGCACTGGGCAAATGAAACAAAAAAAAAACAGCAGGACCAAACGGATTTTTAATAAATATGCTGAGACCTTACATATTTTTGCCATAGGAGAGATTCGTAACATTTTAAATCGAATCGACAACAGTGTTGATGTACCGGATGACATAATTATATTAATTTACTTGCATTGCCTAATAAGTTAAGGGCAAACGAGTGTAAACTTAATCGGACAATAAGCCTAATCGGCCATATAACAAAACTTCTTATCCCAATTCTGGTCAATAAGGAAGGCAGTAGAATTAGACCGGCAATATAAAATAAAGAGCAGTCTTGTTAAAGACACTGGAAACAGCAAGGCAATAATTATACGCAAATAGACGCATGTCTACAATATTATGCAGATGTTTTGCTAACGATTGTCAAAAACAAAACAAACTGCTAGATTGCTTTGATCTATGATTAGAATAATTCAGAATTACATATAATGAAAATTATTTGTGGCGCATTGTATATCGGCTCGGAACGAGAAATCAGAGAGCCGAGTTCGAATTCCAGCCGAAGTCATTGCATTCACTTACGCGCAAATACCCTTGGGAAAGGTATTAATCCGTCTATTCTTTCCAGTTATGGGTTAAATAACAGGACAGATTGGGTTCTATAGCCTTTGTCGGCAACCAGTCTACCGCAGAAAACAATAGCAAACTACTGCGGGATAATCTTCTGCCCAATCAGTCATATCTCTTTTGAGACATGATCGCCCAAGCGTGTATCACGTATAGCACTTAACTGACTGTCAGCATTCTATATTTTAGAAGGTTATTAGATTAATCCAGAATTCTATAATTGGAAAGGCTATTAGAATAATTCAGAATTTCATATTTTCAGATCAGGCCCTGTAAATATGTTATCCGCTGCCTTCCTCTGTCTCTCCTTCCTTCTATCTGTCCAGTCAGTATCAGGTTCTTCAGGCTCTCCTTCCTCATTGCATGTCCCAGGAACTTTAGTTGTCTCTTCCTGATGCTCAGCATCAATTTCCTTTTTGTTGCCATTCTTTCTAACACCTCTTCGTTGCTTGTATAACAAATTTCCAAGAAATAAAATACTCGGATAGAAAATGCCTGTAGTTAATTATTATGTAGATTTCAGAAGAAACCGATAACTCATTCCTATTCTTTTTTAATCATTTCACCCCAAGAAAGGCGGAAACGCCACTGATGTGCAGGGGGCTACATAAATGTTAAAAGATTAATTAGAAAAGAGTGAGGAGTACAAACTAGTTAGAAAGGAACAATAGAAAGCTGAGAAAGCAGGTACGATGACAGATACATAGGTGGAGACAAAGGGAAGGTTATACAGGGGTGGGGAGAGAGCTAGAGTCCAGTGGTTAGTAGATGAGTATTGACTTTGCATTTAAATTTCTGGAGGTTGTAGCCGTCAGGAAAGCAAGAATACGGGAGCGAGTTCCACATGCGGGAAGTTAAAAATCTATTCTCTTTCAAAAGACTGGTCAAGAATGTTAACCGAACGATACACGAACACACTGCAAGAAAATGATCATTATTTTTTTTTAGTTAATGCTGAATTAACAGATTCGTTAGAATAATGTGTGGGCCTCGGTTTTGCTTGTCAGATTGGCCTTGTGCCAAACCCAACCGAACTCCACAAAATTTAAAAATATCAGGATGTTGAAAGAATAGATTGATAGAATAAAAGTGTTTAATTTGTAAAATAAGTGAAATTGTATTTACTAAACAGAATAACATGTTTGTAGAAAATAAAACGTTAAAAAAATGCATGTAGTTAAATGTTCAAAGATAAAATCTAACAAGTTAAATGTTCCACAGAAATTCAAGCTTATAGTTGCTAGTAGCAGAATGTGTATACGTAGAAAGATTACCAGTCTATTAATAAAGTCCGTGTTCCCTTCCCTTTTTGAGCCTGCTAAAAAAAATGAAGCAATACTTATCAGACTTGAGATTTTAGAAGTAAATGGAAGTATCTTGTTGTTGTTGTTGTTTTCTTAGACGGTGTGTGGGTGAAGATGAAGAAATTAAAATTTGAAGGAATGGAAAAACGAATGTGTGACGCGCACTTATGTCCGGGTCGGATAATTAAATTTTCTTTAGTAACATTTTAGCGTGTCGTCTCTAATACCTACTCAGTATTAACTGACTGATTTTTAGTCAAGGAATATTAAGAAGTACTGAGCAGGTCAGGTGGTCAGCTCGAAACCGCATACGTCTTCTTCTTCTATGTGCCCTGTCCCTTCAGGACGTAGGCGATCATGGCTCTCCACGTCTCCCTATCCCTTGTGGATCTTAGTATGTTTGCTCCTGTTGCTCATGGCAACCCCCGTTCCGTCATCCACCTGATCAGACCCTGCAAATACGCTGCCTTCCTCTGTCTCTCCTTCCTTCTATCTGTCCAGTCAGTATCAGGTTCTCCAGGCTCTCCTTCCTCATTGCATGTCCCAGGAACTTCAATTGTCTCTTCCTGATGCCCAGCATCAATTTCCTTTTTGTTTCCATTCTTTCTAACACCTCGTCGTTGGTTGTATGCTCAGTCCACGATATCCGTAGCATCCTTCTGTAGAACCACATTTCGGCCGCTTCCAGTTTTGTCCTCGTTTTCGATGATATTGTCCAGCATTCACAGCCGTATTGAAGAACTGATATCACCTAGCAGTCAAGCACTCTTTTCTTCGTTTCTATTGAGATTTTCCTGTGTGTTAGTATTTTGCTCATCTTCTGGAACGCGTCATTTGCCATGCCAATTCGCCTTCGGATGTATGTGTCGCAGTTTCCATCTTCTGTTAGAACACTTCCTAGGTACTTAACTTCTTGCACTTGTTTGATTCTGTTATCCCCTACCTGTATTTGGCATTTTGGGTTGTAGGAATGTTGAAAAGATGAGTAAGAATTACATATCTGGAAAAGCTATTAGAATATTAGAGTGTTATAAGCATAATTCAGAATACCATATTTTGAAACGTTATTACAATAATCCAGAATTCTATATTTTGGAAGTCATTTAGATTACTTCAAAATTCCATGTTTGGAAAGGATAGAAGAATAATGCAGAATACTATATTTCTGAAAGCTATTAAAAAAATACAATATCTAATATTTCATATATGTGCAGGCTATTATATAATCTATTAGAATAATCCAATATATGATATTTTATATATGTGCAGGCTATTATATAATCTAGATGTCTATTTTTAGGAAGATTATTAAAATAATCTAGAATTCAATATTTAATAATATTATGAGCATAATCCACAAATGCATATATCACAACACTATTAAAATACGTCAGAATTTCATATTTTGGAAGGCATTTAGAATAATTCAGAATTGCATATTCGGAAAGGCTTTTATAATAATGTAGAATCCCATATTTATGAAGGCTATTAGAATAATACAGAATTCCATAAATGGAAAGTGTTCTGGAGGAATATTGTTCCGGTGGAATATCCTGTCCTTCACTGGAATAGGTATGGCCCGGTCATAAAAGACCTAGACGAGAACGAACTAGAGAGATAGCGCTCGAGTGAGATCGAGTGTGTTCGTGGCTATACGAGAGTCTTCGTCATTACACGGGAGTGATCAACATTATTCGTTATTATATCAGAGTCGAAAGCCATCGGCCTTAGACGAGACTTAGACGTCACTAGACGGAAGTCTACTTCTAAAGACGGACGCATACGTCCTATACAGAGACATTGCCTTCTTAATTGTTATTCGTGTTAACTGTTCGTTGGGTGTAATTGTATTTGGTTTATTTTAATGAGGTATAATAAATCTCTGTTTATATATACTCAGTGTTTAGAGTGATTTCTCTGTTTATCCCCTCCCGGGATACAACAGAAAGTCAATTGGTAACACCAAGAATGACATTTTTGGAAAAACAATTAGAATGATTCAGAATTCAATATTTTGAAAGGCTATTAGAATAATTCAGATTCTACACATGAGAAAACTGTTAGAATTTCAGAAATTCTTAATTTGTGAAGGCCATTAGTGTAATCTAGAATTCCATATTTGAAAAGGCTATGAGAATATTTCAGAATTTCAGTCTTGGAAAAGATATTACAATAATCAGGATCCCATATTTATGAAAACTATTAGAACAATCTAGAATTTCATATTTGTAAAGGTTGTTAGAATAATGCAGAATTCAATATTTGGGAAGGCAATTAGAATAACTAAGAATATCCATTATGCAAAAATTATTAAAATAATCGAGAAATCCATATTTGGGAAGAATATGAGACAACATATAGAATCTTATATTCGTGAATGCTATGTAATAATCTAATTTTATTTTTGGTAATGTTATCAGAATAATCCAGAATTCTATGCTTAAGAAGGCTATTATCATAATTCAGAATTGCATATTTGGAAATGCTATTAGAATAATACAGGATTCCTTATTTGGGAAGGCTATGAAAATAGTCAATAATTCGATATTTGAAAAGGATATTATAATAAACATGAATTCCATATATTGGAGTTTGATAGACTATTGGAGTAGATAGACTAAACTATCGCCCGGTTTACACTCCACCCACGTCTATTTAACGGGTGAAGAGGCTCATTCCTTTTTTCCTGTTTCGGATGTCGTTTCCGGCTTTCTCTTTCCAATCTTTTACACATTTCCATTCTTTTCCTCTTTTTTTTTTCAATTGGAGTAGATCGACCAAACTATCGCTCGGTTCACACTCCACCCACGTCTGTTGAACGGGTGAAGAGGCTCATCACTTGTTTCCTGTTTAGGATGTGGTTTCCGGGTTTCTCTTTTCCAATCTTTTCACTTTTACGTAGCCCCTGCACATCAGTGACGTTACCGCATTGCTCGGGGTGATATGATTAAAAGAAAATGGAAGGCTATTATAATAATCCAGAATTCCATATTTGGGAAGGCTATTAGACTAATAGGGATGTGCGTTGTGGTGCATTGGATATCGGCTCGGAACAAGAAATCGGGGAGCCGAGTTCGAATTCCAGCTGAATTCATTGCATTCACTTACGCGCAAACACCCTTGGGAAAGGTATTAATCCGTCTTTTCCTCCCAGTTCTGGGTTAAATAACAGGACAGAATGGGTTCTATAGCCTTGGTCGGCAACCAGTCTACCGCAGAAAGCAATGGCAACCTAGTGCGGGATAATGTTCTGCCCAGTCAGTTATGTCTCATTCGAGACATGATCGCCCAAGTGTGTATCACGTATGGCACTTAACTGACTGACTAGAATATCCAGAATTCCATATTTAGGAAGACTATTATAACAAACTAGTATTTTGTACTTGGCAAAGGTATAACAATATTCTAGATTTTTTTTTTATTTGGGAAGGCTATTAGAATATTTTAGATTTTTATATTTGTGAAAGCTATTAAAATATTCTAGAGTTCCATATTTGGGAAGGCTATTAAAATAAATTTGAAGTGAACTAAGGACGCATTTCAAAAGTTAACTAGAAAACTTGGAAAGGAAAATCTTTTTGGAAACAAAGAAAAGTGCACTAGACTACTATGCTATATCTGTCTTTCTGCATAGCAGTTAATATTAGCCACTCTTTTCGAGGTTGAAGAGAGGTTTGAGGTATTCGAAATGTGGCTCGATTAAAGAATATTGAAAATGCCATCAACCAAACACGTGTGCAACGACGAGCTTTTGGAGACGTTGCAAAACAAGAAAATAAATTATCGAAGAGGAATAATGCTAACAGCGACAAGGGTCAATGACAAATATAAATTCATGATTGCTTGAAAGGACATGGCTTTCTAACAATAAAAAATTAAACAAAAATGATTCAAGTCATCTTTTAGTAATATTTATATTAGAAAGATCATCGAAATATTTTGTATTTTAGGTGTAAGTCAGTTATTCTCTTTGCAGAAATCAAATGATCTTATCCATCTGTTTTTTCGTGTCTGCTACGAAAATCCTGAGTTAATGCAAGTGTGAGTAAGATTTTCTCTTGTTAAGATTCAGTTACGTGTTTTACATAAACTTCCTGTGAGAAAAAGAAAGCTGTTCGTTCTTAGCAAACTAATCGTTGGAGGTTTTCCGATCAAAAGAGTGACTGCTGTGTTGTTGATATTTAACTTTCCAACTGATATTTTCGAAAAAATTCTGTTCACCGAGTTTAAATATGTAGCTTAATCAAACAAAAGAATGGGATAAAGAAGAGAAAATAACGTCGTTTCAGAATTTAAAAAAGAAAGCAGCAATTTGTTTTTTTGTGACTTCAATCAAGAACATTATCAATTCCGTATTAATCAACAATCATTAACATCATTATAATCGAAAGTGTGTAACGGAAGATGAATGAATAAAATGGAAACATTCCTAAAATGATAGTCTTTAGTTCAATATGACGATTTTTGAAGGGATCAAGGAAATTAAACTTGCTAATATGATTTTTAAACAACAAGCTTTCAGCACAACTAAGCATAATATGATTAGAATTACCGGCCCAAAAAGTCACAAGATCTAATTCAAAAGATAGTGTTTAACTCGGTGGATCGCAAAGATTTAAATATCAAATTATAGAAGACACCTGTGGGTTTCTATGGTAGCATCAAGGAGAATGTCTATTGCTTTACAGTTGCACAGCATTTATGTGAGTTAATAAAATGACGAATTGCTTTGCTTCACTAATAAAACTCCACCAATTCTAGAGTTCATTCCGTTCGACTATTAATGCTAAAAGCTAAATAGAAAGTACATGCGTAACATAATTATGCTTGACTAGATATCTTTGCCTATTTTCAGGTGAACACTCCTCCCCTGTCTTTAGAACAGGAGTAGAGGTTGATCACGGGTATATGATAAGGATTAGGTTTCCAGTTGCCCCACTTTTTGGTCACCCTCCCCGCTATACCCCTGTGTTTAGTTAGCGTTATCGCCTTACTTGAAGTAAAATAATTAAAACGAAAATTTACGATATACAGGGTAACCTCACCCTCAACAAAAAACAGTACCTGTACATATTGTAATAAAACCCACAAAGTTCCAATTATTTTCAAGAAAAATTGATCGATTTAAAATTTAGTATCTGTAAGATCATTCGCCAAAGTTTTAACGAAATTGATTCCTTTCCATGAAAGACCTTTGTAAAATATGCACCGAATGGGTTCCGTGGCGTTAGAGGCAAACTTTCAAACATTGGGAAAAATTGTCAATTACTGAGACACATTTCTCATTTGGAATTTTCCTGGTTTTTGCTGTGATTGCTGCCTTCAAGTCATCAATCGTTTGACGGATATTATGGTTATATATTATACTTGAGATACACCACCAACAACAAAAATATGCGGTTTCAAATCTGGGGTGTGTGATTCCTACTGAACGTCACAATTTCAGTTCCATCTCTCCTGAAATTACTCTTTCAGCAAGGTTTGGGAGTCATTTCTGTTTTGTGTGTGTTGGGGACAGGCTTGTCTCACTGGACCCACTGTTCATCTCAATTTATCCTTCTGCACCGTATAGATTAACAGATTAACAGATTTATTCAACACTTGATAGGTCCTGTTTTTTTAGGTAGTCACCCTATATATCTGTAGAAATAATTTATGCCTATTTATTTTTCCTGCTTTTCCATAATCATCTAGGTGCTTGTACAATATTTCCGATGTTTAGTTCTTTGTATAATAGTTCTACGTATGACGATAACTTTCATCCAGCAGCAAGGCCTGTAATTTTTATAACCATTTCGAAACAACTAAGGTAGAAATGACATTGTTGTCCAGGGGTTACAGTGAAAGAAAGAAATGGATCATGGGTGTCGTCGAAGAAAAGATAACGGAGAGATAGAAATCAAGTAGATAAAAGATGACAATTGACGTTGCTTTTAAACAGAGATTGTAGCTATCATAGTAGCAAGCAAATTGAAGGCAGTCCCACAAAGTGCGAATAAAGAAGCTATAGAGTAGAAGAGGTTATTAAAATTAAACCATTTTGACTGTAGAAGGGTGGGACCTACAGGCCAGACTGTTAGAAAGAATTAATACCTGTGGTCGGAGCAGCTCGAATTTCCCTAGGCGGTAACCGTTACTAACCGATTTGATAATTTGCCTCTGTCGGTATAATATAACAGTACTGTACTTTGATGTTTGTTTCTTACTGATTTGTCTGGTCATAATACATTTTTGGTCATAATACATTTTTGGAATGAAAAACTAGACGACATCTTCAGTTTTCTAGAATACAATAAATAATAAATAATAATAATAAATTTTTCATCAAAATCTGAATAAATCAGCTATCTCACTATAATCGAATATTAAAAAAATATCTTAAAAACCTACCAGTAATTAACCAGCAGAAAATGATATGCCGTTTAAAAAAAAAAAACTCAAACTAATTTTTCTTGGTAACTTCTTTAGTTTTTGGAAGGCATCTTTTGCTATACCAAAAGCCCTTTGGATTTTGCTGTCACAATTTCCATCATTTCTTAAAGTCATAGCATCACTTTTCGGCCACAATATATTTTCCTAACCTTTCGATAAATATACACTATACATTTATTAATTTTTAAAGTCGTTGTTAGAACAATGCACCATTATATATTGCTGCATTGTGGAGAAAATATTTATATTACTTCATATAATCATTATATAGTCCTTAACGTATCGTAAGTAAATTTCGATACATTTACACTTTATTTCAATAAATTTATCCAGTCATATTCGACTAATACACATATCGTCATCATTTCATTAAACAAAAATTCACTTCAATTATTCAGTCATCAAAATTATTCCTTATAATACTTTGAACTTAAGACATAGCCTTTTAGCGTTAGGGCTCTTCAACCTGATGTAGTAGTTAGCAAACTTTTCTATCTAAATATATTACAACTGAACAGTGATATCGAACCTGAATTCTTGGATCATACATTTATCTTTGTGCCACAACTACGATACGCAACACTCAGAAAATCACCATAGTTTTATTTGAAGTCTTCACTGAAACAGCCAAGCAGCACAATGGTAATGAAGATTATCTGATATAAAGTATTTTTGTGCGTTAAGAATAAAAAAAAACTATCTTCATGCTTGATTGAATAAAGTATTCCGAAAATGTGACTTGCACTTCAAGAAGCCTAGGGAGTACAACAAGCGAAATGTGAGTATTACAAACGCAACAAAACTCCAGGCCTGATTACCAAAATAAATTTTGCATCAGACACCGAGAAGGCAACGGAGGCTCAGAGCTCAGTGCAACTTAGACAGTAGATAAACTTACAGAGTTTAAATTTTAGTAAAATCTACTAATGATAGAACTTATGAAGAGCCGTTTTCGACCAAATCGCCGGTTCCTCAGTGCACGTGAAATTATCTTGCTATAAAAACGTTTTCAGAATATTAAAAATGTTAAACATTTTTTGTTTCACTAGGTCCTGTATTCTCTCATGATATAGGCAATCATAGCCTTCCTCATTTCCTTATCGCTATTAGCTTTTAGCACACCTTTTCCTGTAGTCTCACCCAAACGTTGCTCTGCCATCCACATGTCTAAGCCAGTCAAGTATGTTACGTGCTGCTTTTCCTTGTCTCTGATTCACCCTATCTGCTCGCAGAGTATCAGATTCTCGAAGCCTTCCTTTTTCATTACATGTCCCAGAAATTTCAGCTGTTTTTACCTGATGTTAAGTATATTCAACTGTTTTTTTCCTAATGTTACGGATATTCTTCTTCTTTGTCTTCATCCTGTTCTGCTAAGTGCTGAGAATCTTCTGGATGTAGGCCTTCATAGCTTTCTACATCTCGCAATTCCTTGTAGCTTCAAACACCCTTTCTTTTGTGGCCCCTCCAAAATCCTATTCGCCATCCATTTGCTCAAGAATAGGATGCACTGCTTTTCCTGTCTCTCTTTCAACGTATCTGACCTTTGAGCCTCAGATTCTCTAAACACTCTTTCCTCATTATATGTTACTTGAACTTTAGCAATTTTTGACTGATTTCAAACAACTATTAAAAAACTGATAATTTGGATGTGAAAAACTCTTTTAGTGTTGACAGCGGTAAACTGCATCTAGCAGATTGGCCTCTTATTGGGAGGGTGTGAGGAGCATGCAACCACATTTTAATTGCTGTTGCTCCCAGGTTCACCGGTGAACCGGAGTGGTAGCATCTGTTATGGTCCCAGTTATGGGCAAGTAGTTAATCCCTAAACTAGCGTCAAATATTATGAAAGTATAAAAATACATTTTTACATAAATATATACACAAAAATAGACTTTTATAGAAAAATATACATTTTTGAAGGAAAAATATTACCAACAATACATTGTTGAAGAACAAATTATTACTATAACACATTTTTAAAGATTAAAATTATTCTCAGCAAACCCTTTTGGAATACAAAAGTAAAAGACATTATCAGTTTTCTAAAATAAAAATTAAAAAAATATTCATTAAAATCTGACCAAATCGACCTTCTTACTATAACCGAATATTAAAAAAAAATAAATGCCAGCTTTTTGGCATTAAATAACCCACAGAGGTTGATATACCGTTAAACAAAACTCAAAGTCAAACTCTAATGTTGACAGACTTCACTAACATTAACGAAGTTAGTAATTAGGTGGTCACGGCTCTCCAAATAGTTTCTATATCTAAGCTTATTATCTTGTTCTACTACTATTTTTTATGTCTTGTACAAGATGATTCGATATTCTCTCTATCATTTTTACATTCAGTATCTTCTGAGATGTTGAAAATCGACAAGTTTTAATTTGTTTATAATATATCGCCAATATTCAAATTGTCTTTTTATGATCTGAAGCATAGTTTCATTCCCTCGTCGTTATTCATATAACTTTCCGTGTTTTTTTTTCTGTATCTTGTTTAGGATCCCTTCTAAGATGCCTCAGTTCTCCACTTCATTTCTGGATAAGCATCCAGCAATAAATACCAGACAGTAATATTAAGAGTAATTCTCGTATTGATGTTTATGTTGGACAAACTGCTAAAAGATGAGAGAAAGACCCGGAATATAAGAGATGTTTTTTCTTTTTTTTTTAATCCTATCACCGCGAGCAAGGCAGTAACCCCACTGATGTGCAGGGGGCTACGTAATAGTGAAAAGATTGGAAAAGAGAAAAGCCGGAAACCACATCCTAAACAGGGAAAAAGTGATGAGCCTCTTAACCTGTTCAATAGACGTGGGTGGAGTGTGAACCGGGCGATAGATAGATCTATCTATTCCAATTGAAAAAAAAAAGAAACCAAAGTGAAAAGATTGGAAAAGAGAAAAGCCGGAAACCACATCCTAAACAGGGAACAAGGGATAAGTCTCTTAACCTGTTCAATAGACGTGGGTGAAATGTTAACCGGGCGATTGATAGATCTATCTACTCCAATTGAAAAAAACAAACCAAAGTGAGAAGACTGGAAAAGAGAAAAGCCGGAAAACCACATCGTAAACAGGGAACAAGGGATGAGCTTCTTAACCTGTTCAATAGACGTGGGTGGAGTGTGAACCGGGCGATACATAGATCTATCTACTCCAATTGAATTCTATAAAGATATATATATCGGATTCTATATAGATGTAATTCTATAAAGAGGATGTGCGTTGTGGTACCGTGGAAATCGGCTCAAAACGAGAAATCGGAATCCTTGCATTCACTTACGCGCAAATACCCCTTCGAAATGTATTAATCTGTGTCTTCCTTCCAGTTATGGGTTAAATAACAGGACAGATTGGGTTCTATAGACTGAACTTGCAACCAGTCTAAAGCAGAAAGTAATGGCAACTTACTACGTGATAATCTTCAGCCTAGTCAGTCATGTCTCTTTCGAGACACGATCGCCCAAAGCGCGTATAAAGTCTGGCGATTAACTGACTGACTGAATATAATAGTTGAGAACAAAACCTCAACTGGGCATAAATGGGGGTATCGGTTTTCTATTGTTATGAAGTCGTAAACTGATCCTCCACTAATTATACTTAATATAATAATCTCTTCTCCCACTAGCTACTAATCAAATAACAGGACAGATTGAATTCTATAGCCTTGGCTGGCAACCAGTCTATCACAGAAAGTAATGGCAACTTATTGCGGGATAATCTTATTCCCAGTCAGTCATGTCTCTTTAGAGACATGATCGCCCAAAGCGTGTATCACGTCTGGCATTTAACTGACTATTCTACGGAAGGATGCTGAGAATACGCTAGACAGAATATGTGAACAGCGACGAAGTTTTGAAGAATAGGTAAACAAAAGGTAAACTGTTATATCACATCAGAAAGAGTCATTTCGAATTTCTTGGAGAGTTAATGTGTAAATAGGGTTTGAAAAATATTGTACGTTTAGGACTTCAAGAAAGATATAGTAAAAAAGACGCATAACCTAGCTAGCCAGATTTAGTAAATGCATTGCGGAAAGACTGGAAAAGAGAAAATCAGGAAACCACATCCTAAGCAGGGAACAAGGGATGAGCCTCTTAACCTGTTCAATAGGCGTGGGTGGAGTGTGAACCGGGCGATAGATGACTATTGACTTTACATTTAAATTCTTGAACATTGTCGCTATCGCGGAAGCAAGTAAACGGAAGAGAATTCCACAAACGGGAAGTGCAAGAAAAAAAGCCGAGCAAAATTTTCGTTTACATTTTATTGTCTTCACAGTAAAAGGGTGGGACCTAGTTGCTAATCTTGTTGCTAATCTATCGCCCGGTTCACACTCCACCCACGTCTATTGAACAGGTTAAGAGGCTCATCCCTTGTTCCCTGTTTAGGATGTGGTTTCCGGCTTTTCTCTTTTCCAGTCTTTCCGCAATCCATTTACTAAATTGGTAGGAAAAAAAACGATCAAAATTATTAAGTGCTAAAGAGGACGGAAAATTATGGAGAGTTGAATTCACCAATGTCTTAAGAAGAAACAGGACAATTAAGAAAAATAACACTATTCTGAAAGCAAAACACTGCGCCTCCTTCGGTTAACTATCATAACAGACCTCATGTGGAATGACTATATAGAATCCATAACTATATCCGCTGCTAAGAAAAATCGTTTCTCTGTGTAGAGCCCGGAAGTGTTTCCCGTTTGAAACAATCCAGCACATATATAAATCTACCATCCGTCCGTGCATTGAATATTGCTGCTATATCTGGTCGGGTGCTCCTGCTATCCACCTAGGTTTCCTTGAAAAAATCCAGCGAAGAATCTTGAATTTGATCGATCCCAAATTGGCAGCTCAGATAGAGTCACTTTTTTTACCGGTGCAATGTGGCTTCCCTGTGTTTCCTCTACAAATACTTTCACGTCTTATGCTCCGATGAACGTAGCTCACTTGTGAACCCTATATATGAATTTACTCGAGCCACAAGATTAGCAACTAGGTCCCACCCTTTTACTGTGTAGACAATAAAATTTAAACGAAAATTCTGCTCAGCTTTTTTTCTTGCACTTCCCGTTTGTGGATTTCTCTTCCGTTTACTTGCTTCCGCGATAGCGACAATGTTCAATAATTTAAATGTAAAGTCAATAGTCATCTTCTATCTCACTGACTTGTATCCTCTATGTCATTCTCCTTTCTCCGTCCACTCTACTCTCATCAGTCTTCCTTCTCTTACCCACTTCCTGCCACCCCCTTATTACCTGTCACGCTTTCTTATTACTTTCCTTTAATGTAACCTGCTGCAAAACAGTGGCAGTAAAGTTCCTTGCTTGTGGAGATCTTTTAAAAGAAAATAACTATCAAGGCTACGTTTCATTGTTTACAACTATATTTTCCTGATTCTTACCATTTATCTTCTTTTGGTGAGCATCTTTGCTATTCCAATTAAATTCTGATTTCCGTATCCCATTTTCTTCTGTCTCTTCTAACACTTTCGAAATAGGTAGATCTCTAACCTTGATTGATTTCGACGTCTTCCATCCGTAGCTCGCAAAATGCCTCGACCTATTGTGTTTAATTATTCCTATGTTTCGTAAGATGTGTTCCGGGATTTAAGATGCAATCATCATAGGAATTGCTTCAAGTGATACATTTCACGATAAATTATCCCAACATCACAGCACTTCAAAAGACTGCGAACCTGTAATGTTCTGCGCATTTGGTGCCTCTTGGAGCAACATAAAATGTTCGCTTATTCTCGTCTAGAGAATGCTTAGCGCCCCAGGGATAACAGATTATCTTACCGCCGCTTCCTTTCATACTCACCTGACCGCTTTTCTTTTATATGGTGTTAAATCAATTGTCATATATAAATATAACTGAAATTATTATTTTTCTTTTTATCTTTATTTCAGGTAACATCATTTCTATTAGGAAAACCACTCCAGGATATTCTATGGCAAGGCATCTCTTCAAATCTCGACGATCGTTTTCAGCATCCTCGCAAATAAGCGAGGCTAAAGTGGATCTGAATTTCAGGTTATCTGAAAATGATTGTCATTAACTCGTGTGCATATCTTATCGGCATTTGCTTATATATCATGGTCAGTTCTAGTTTATATAGGAACGTGACTGAGTGTTTGAAACATCCGGCTTCTTAGCACAAGGACCAGGTTCAAATCTCACCATTTCCGATCGAGTAGGAAGGTTACAACTTGGTATTATGGAATGAGGTGATTCCGGCGCGTGGCACCAATATGCAACAAAGGTTAGAGGAAGGTTACAATTATTACCACTATGAAACGAAGGGTTAAAACAAATATTACTAAACTCTACAAAGGAATTTGAATGCAACGTCAATACTCATATATTAACCACTTGATTCTAGTTATTTCCCCACCCCGTATATCCTTTTCTTTCTCCCCACCTTTGAAACTGTCATCACCCCTGTATTCCCATCCTTCTATTGCTCCTTTCTAACTGGTTCTTCTTCCTCTTCACTCTCTTCTAATTAATCTTTTTACACTTATATAGCCCCCTGAACATCGGTGGCATTACCGCCTTGTCGGGGTGATACGATTAAAAAATAAAAAAGAAAGAAAAATTTTAGCAGAAAATCACGATCCCATACGCTCTGCAGTGACATGAGACGATAGATACTATCTCCAGGCTATATGTTAGTAAATTAATTTAACACCTATATTAATTTAATGTTTTCAATATTATTTAATAATTTGCAATAGACAGAAGGATTACTAAAAATAAATTCAGGACGTAAGCGCTCATGGCCTTCCATATTTCCCTATGCCTCGTAACTCTTAACAAAATTTTTCTTGTTAACCCAATCAACCCCTGATCTGTTATCTACTTGCTCAAGTTTATCAAGCATGATACGCGTTGCTTTTCCCTGCCCCTCTTCCTCTTATCCGTTTTTTTGAGTATTATATTCTCTAAGTCCACTTTCCCTATTATATATCACATAAACTTCATTTTTTTTTCTCATGCTATTAACAGTTTCTTTTCGTTGCTATCTTCTTCAAAACCTCGCTGTAGCTCATATTTCCTTTCCATGGTGTCCTCTGTAGAACCACATTTTAATCTTTGATGAAATTTTCCAGTATTTGCTGCTATATTTAAGGACAGATATCACAGAACAAATCAGTAATCACTTCTTTTTTACCAGCAAAATTTTCCAGTCTCCCAAAACTCTACTCAGCTTCTGAAATGCATACTTGACTATGACGATATGTATTCGGGTCTCAGTATCAAACACTTCCCAGGTATTTAGATTTCGGTATTTGCTTGATTTAAACATCTCCGAACTCTAGTTGTAACTTTGAACTCCTCTTTTTACTGATGGCCATGCTTTCCGTTTTCTTGTAGTTGATAAGCATTCCTTTCTTTCCATTTTCTCTACCTACATTCTGTAAGAGATTTTGTAGTTTTCTTTCGATGTTTGCGACGAGCATTGTATCATCTGCGTATCGTAAACTGTTGAAACTGCGGCCAATTACAAATTCTGGCAAGATTTCTAGATCTCTCAGAATTCATTAGCTGTATAGATTCAAGAGATCTGGTGAGAAGCGACATCCATGCATTACACACCTTTCTATATTTGTATATCTGCTGAAAGAGATTTTTTCCGTATACATTCGGAATTCTACCAGTACAGGTTGTTGATTACATTATGGGTTTTACCCGAATATATCAAGCTCGCCGCATATTCTAATCAAGTATTTGTGGTGTGCTTTGCCGAATATCTTTGAGTCGTCCATACTATTTCCAAAAATATCAAACAATTTTTTTATATTTCTTACGTAAGCTTTTTCTTCATACATCTGATAAAATTACTTTTTTGGATTTTTGAAAGCCTACTGATATCCATTCGTATCTAACTGATATTATTTTGCGATGATAAAAACCATCTTCTTTATTTATCTTTCTCGGATACAATTTTTATGAACAATAAACAATGATTCCCCAAATTTTTAATTTAAATTACCTATTTTATTTGAAGAGAAAACACATTTAATATTTATATATTGTATCATCCAACATATTTTAGCAACCTATATCATGTTCTGAAAGTTAAAAAAATAGAAAACTGCTTTGACATCGAGGCTGGAGGATTCCCATCTTTTTTTCTAATTCCAACAATGTTCGTAACCATTTCCGAAACCCTGATAACTAAGGAATATTTTTCATCTTAAAAATCATTGCTCAAGCAACTGAAGTAGGTTGACCATACTTCCTATAGTAGACCAGTTGCCAACCAAGTATATAGAACCAAATGTACACTGATATTTAAGCCAAAGCTGGAAAGAGAAGAGACAGACTAACTCATTTTCCAAGATTGTTTGCGCGTCAGTGAATTCTACTCGGTCCCGAACACGGCTTTCAGATTTCTCGTTCCGGGGCCTATATCAACTGCATCACAACGTGCATACACTCTGATATCTATTTACACAACGTCATAATGTATTCCCTCTGATCTCCTTATATGGGAAGCAAAGAGCAAGGGATTGGAGGAAATAAATTCTTCAATAAACGATCAAATAATAGGAAAATCTAATTAGTAACACAGGAAGAAATGGCGAACTACTGTATAATATGATATTCTGTTGATGTTAAGCTGAAGAAAATAGAATATATGGCGGATAGCAAAAGAGATTGTCCACGCTGACCGCTATTAATTGGGACGTCATAAGCCGCCATATACAAAGAATTTATTCAGTCAGTTACTACCATATGTTAAACTCACTTTGACAATCATATCTCGAAAAAGACATGACTGAATGTGCAGCATATTTTTCTTTCAGTATTTTTGTGTCGGGTGAGGGGGTGATTATCCATAATAACAGGCCTTTCTTTTTACAAAAAAAAAACTTATGTTATGTATAACTTTTTTCTGAGGTTCACAATAATAGTAATAAAAACGTAGGCCTATCACGCATTTCACAATTCTACACTGTCATTGAATGTTTTTTTCCGGATTGTTCTGATGTTTGGATGATTTTTTTAATATTCTCTTTCAGCTCCAGTACTTCTACAAGAGGATACTGACGATAACATAAGCTGAGTATTGACGAGGTAATGGAGAGAATTCAAATGAAAAAAAATATACTCATACTTAACATCAGGAAGATACTGCTGAGGTCTCTGGAAGAATAATAAGGTAGTGGGTCTAGAGAATATGTTATCACAAGACGGTTAGCAGGGCTGAGAGAGAGAGTAAAAAGCAGCTTGAGACATAATTTGTGAGACTAAAGTACATAAAGGGAGGAGCGAGTTTTGAAAGAGATAACAAAATTTAAAATATTTAGAACGACATGGGGCAGCGCCAAGTTAAAGTCCATGATCACCTAAGTCCTGAAGGTACACGGTACATAAAGAAAAATATGAATAAGAAGATATTTAACAGCATGAAGATATAGCTAACTTTACTAGGGCTCATATTGAAAAAAGATGGATTCGAAAATCTGATATACACAGAAGGGATAGAAGTAAAAAGAGACATGTTTGATGATCTTGATCAAATCGATGTCGCAGCAAGATTTGAGTAAAATACCAAAAGGAAAAACTTAAGATCGACAAGAAACAGGCGCAAGTGAAAGCCCATGATTGCCTCCAACCTGAAAAAAAATGTCCCATAATAAAGAATGTTTTCATACATCTTATAATGATAATTATAAAATTAAAAAAAATTTCATTACGGTTCAGTTCCTAACATTGATCTACATATATAAATATGTGTTGTTTGCAATGTTAAGAGATTATTACCATTCCTACCAGAACATGTAATCATGCATTATTAATGGTTTTATTCTTATTTAATGCCACTCAGAGATATATTCATAAATATATAAGCGTAAATAATGGCTACAGATATAAAAAGGTAATTGTAACGTTCTTTAACCTCTTCTATTCAGTTAGACGTCTTCATCTTTATAATTTCATAAACCGAGAAAGAAAAACATAAAATCAGTTGAAGACTTTCCTTCATTAATGGAAATGCATTTCCTTTATGTCATTAATGAAGCCAATTGTGGGTCTCAGCTGTGAATAAAACGCTGTGAAATATGGAATTTGCAAGTTCATTACGGCACATATGCAGGGATTCGAGAAAAAAAACAATTATCTATTTACCTTCTATATTAAATCCATTATCAACAAACCCAAGGCACGATGTTTAATTATCTTAAATTATTCGAATTGCACATCTGTAACAGTGGATAGGTAGAAATTGTTAGGTTGACACAGTTATTCATTAAAACTGAATCTGTTTTTTCGCTCCATGATTTAATCTAAGATTCTCAATACATAATGTCTAACCAAATATCGCCGCGTAAATTTCTATTAACTTTTAACAGAAAAAATCAAAAGCCAGTGTATAAAATACAATCAAATCTTTATGCATAATGTTTGTCTATATTTCTGATATGAGATAGTATTTACAGTATTTAAATTTTCGGACTATTGTCCTCACTTTTGCTACAATCTGTACGATGTTTCGGCCGTTGTCTATATCCACTAGGCCATGTTGCCTTAAGAACACATGACATAGTGGATATAGACGTTGGTTAGTTCTTGACTTTACTCTTAGAGATGTGAGTTATATACCAGTCTACAGCAGTGGTGAAGAAGTAACTTGCAGGGTTAGAGTGAGATAACTGATGACTTCCAATCGCGGCTTTACGCAAGAAATGAGGATTATATATCCCAGTGACTGTAATAAAGGGTTCGGTTCGAAATTCCTAGCAACGGAAGAAGGCTTGAACGTACAACGGCAAAAACACCGTACAAACGGCAACAAATATGAGAACAATAGCCCGAATAATGTAAATAATGTAAATGTTTCTTCGTTTTATGCTGTATGATACCAAGAAATATTTCACTGTATAAGGATATATCACTGAACGAAGTTTCATCAAATGGATCTGTGTAATATTTGCTTAAATTACTTTAAATGATGTTCGGTAAAATATCACTGTAGAGCGATCAATAAAACTTCACATTATGTGCTTCATTCAAATTTCAGTATAAAATCTACGATAAAATATCGTGACAGGGCTTCCTTGTGTCTCTTCTATAAATATTTTCACCGCTTCTGATCCAAGGAATTTGGATAACTGGTGCCCTCTATATATGAATTTACACGAACTACTAGATTAGCAACTAGGTCCCACATTTTTCCAGTGAAACCAATAAAATGTAACCGAAATTTCTACTGTAAAAGATTCTATTCACGCACTTCCCACCTGTGGAATTCCCTTCCATATATTTGCTTCCCCGACAGGAATTTAAGTGTAAGGACAATAGAAATATCCTATCACACTAACTCGCATCCATTCTCTCAAGCTCTTTTTTTCATCTATTCCACCCCCATCATCGGTATCCTCAGCCGTCTATTACTAACTCCTTTTTCTCATCACTTTCCCCTATGGTAACCACTTGTACAGCAGTGGCAGTAGAATGTCTTGCTTGGGGTGAGATTATTAAAAGAAAATCATAAACGTTTGCTGAAATTTCACTGTTGAAGGATCGAGCAAACTTTACTTTAAGAGTTTCAATCAATTTCTCTCTGTAATGTTTGATCAAATTTCACTGTATAATGTTTGGTTAAATAACACTGTATACGGTACTATCTAATCTGTGTATTAGATTCAATGAAATTATATTGTACAATGTTCAATGAAATTCAACTCTTCGTAGGTTCTATTAAATCCCACAGTATATTGTTTAGTGACAAGTCAATATAGATTGATCAAAGATATATCAATTTTGATATTTGATTGATCAAAAAATATCAAGTTATGATTCAAACCCAGTTTTACTGTAAAAAATCATCATTCAAATCTCACAATCTAAGCTTCAGTAAAATTTAGCAGGATGAGGTTTAAGTAAATGTCATTATGTATACTTCAATAAATTTTCATTGTAATTCCGAAGAAATTTTGCAGTAGAATATTCAATGAAGATTCATAAAGATTGATAGAATTTCACTATATAAAATTTATTTTAATTTCTATGTATAGTTTTCACATACGCTAGGTTTCATAGTGATGCCAGGATAGTTCGAATAGTAATACACATTATGTTTTGTATTTTATCAAGAATGTCTTAATACATAACAGAAGCATGAGGTTAGA
>JBBBDQ010000670.1:420000-490000 GCA_037127315.1 Ascarosepion bandense
TTGGGAAATTTGTTGATCTGTACATATTGTATGTCAAAAATAATAATATCTAAATTTAACGTCCTTATTTCAATTCGAATTTCAATTCTGTTTCTCTCTTTTACTTAAACAAGCAGTGTAGCCCGGCGTTGCTCGGGTGTAATGAAAGCTTTAAAACTAATTCATGGTCCTGGAGCTCAGACTCAGCCTAAAAAAAATATTTGAAATAATAAAATAATTGCGACAATTTATCAATCGCACTTAAAACACACACACACACCGACACACACACACACACACACACATATATATATATATATATATATATATATATATATATATATATACTAGCAGTATAGCCCGGCGTTGCTCGGGTGAAACCTTTAAGAATAATCCATGGTTCTCAGACACTTTGGACGTTGGCACGAAAGACTGAAAAGCAACAATTGTTTCCAGTTAAAGCGAAACTGTAAACTGAAAGAAAAATAAATGGATATAAATTAAATTTTGATGTTCTGGTATCTATATCAAATTTTCTGCAACATTGTAGAAACTGAAACCTTGAAACTTCTGAATATCGTTTTTTATATCTTTGTCTATGAGTGTATCATATTTGATTAAAATCGGACCACTCTTTCTATAACCTGATTTTTTCGATTATCGGTTTTCAATATTTATCTGCAGTACCTCTACACAAAACCTAGCTAAGAACACTCGCAGACGCTTATAGTACAACGGTGTAAATTTTCCAGAAAATTGGTTCAGCCGTTTCGGAATCTATAGGTAACGGATGAACACACACACACACACACACACACACACACACACACACACACACACACACACAAACACACACACACACAGAGAGAGACAAAATTCCATTAATAAATAAGTTTAGATATTCCAATTATATCAACAAAAAGCACAGTAAGTTACTGTAAATAAATATTCTTAAGACTCTAGTGTCATTTTTAACCGCTATTTATTAGCATAAATTACTTGACGTCTAGATAAAAATAGAGCGTTGAAAGAAATAATGTGGAGAATTTTGTCACTAAACTGAACATTGTAAATTCAGGTAAGCCTAGTTCGAAATTTCATGAAGGCATTACTGTGGCGCTTTTATTCTGACAAAAATACTGAACACTGAAGATAATGCCTTTACGAAACATCGAAATGAGAATGACTGAGGGAACACCTTTCAGCTAAGTTAAAATCTTCTAAACATAATATAGGTTGATAGATGAGGAAGAAAAAGGGTATATATATATATATATATATATATATATATATATATATATATATATATATATATATATTTCCAAGTGAAGAGGACTCAGGTTTTTCTTATTTTGAGTACTCTGGCATTTATTTTATTATGAACAGTACTCAAAATAATGAGTATTATAGAACTTAATATAATATAATTATATAGTTATGTATCAGTTTTACATTGCGACATGGAAATTTAAATGGAATGTAAATTATCTGCACAACGACACCAACATTGCCTGATGATGATCTCGAAACATAGAAAGTTCCATGTCGCAATGTAATATTGATATATAACTATATAATTATATTATATATATATATATATGTGTGTGTGTGTGTGTTTATGTGTGTGTGTATGTGTGTGTGTGTGTATACGCATGTATACACATCAGTATATAAATATTAATCATGTTTGAATTGTTAGGTCGTACTATTAATCTAACTGGTTTATATATTTTAATAAATATAAAACTATGATTAACACGTGAGAAAGAAAAATAAGAATCAAAATCAACCTTCTTTTTCACTTTTACAAAATTCACAATTTCACAGCGAGAGAGACACAGCTAAAATGTAACTTCAACTTCAAGTGACCCGGATGTTCATCCTCTTTCTCCTTCTTTCTTGTGCGCTGATTCCTTTTTTTTTAAATCATATCACTCCAAGCAATGCAGTCCACTGCCACTATAGCGCAGGGGGTTACATAGAGCGATTGGGTATAGGAAATGTCAGAGGGTTGGTGATAGAGGAGTTAGGAGGTACGTAGGGAGGGCGTTGGCGGGGATGGGTGCGAGTTAGTCTGTTAGGAGCTGTCTATTGACCTTACATTTAAACTCCTGGAGATTGTAGCCGTCGGGGAAGCAAGCACGCAGAAGGGAATTCCACAGGCGAGAAGTCCGAGAAAAGAAGCTGCTGGAGTAGAAATTGCTGTTACATTTCATCGGTTTCACTGAAAAGGTGTGGCACCTAGTTGCCAATCTAGTATCTCGTGCAAATTCACACCTAGGGGGCACCAGACATTTAAATTCATCCGAGCAGATGCCGTGAAAGTAATTATAACAGAGGCACAGGGAAGCCATGTCAGGCCGGTGAGAGAATGACTGCAAGCGGTCAGCTAAATCGGTATCGATCACATTACAGATTCTCCGCTGTATTTTGTCAAGAAGCCCGAGGAGAATAGCAGGGGCACCCGACCAGATGTGGCGGCAGTATTCAATACACGGGCGGACGGTAGATTTATGTATGTGCAGGATAGATTCAGACGGAATGAATTTCCGGTCCCTGCACAGAGAGCCGACTTTCATAGCAGTGGCTTTAGCAACGGATTCCACGTAGTCATTCGCCTTGATGTCCGCTGAGAGTGTCAGGCCAAGCATGCGTAGCGTTTTACTTTCTGGGAAGCAAGCCTGTTCCATTCTAATGGAAGGGAGGTGCGGTTGTCTGTGGTGGTTAATTGACAGTCGCTTCGATTTGGAAGAATTGAATTTTACGAGCCATTTCTTACCCCAATCAACCAAGGATTGTAGGTCCTTTTCAAGCTCGCCAGATTTTCCATCGAGGCGAGAGTAAACTGTGGTGACATCGGCGTACATACCTACTTGGGATGTTGTGGCATCGAGGAGATCAGTGATGTAGATTAGAAAGAACGTAGGACCTAGGACAGAGCCTTGGGGCACACCCGCGTTTGTAGGATAGTTCTGAGAGGTATGTCCGTTTAATACCACCTTCAGAGTGCGGTTAGAGAGGAATGACTGGATTAGGACCAACAAAAGTCCAGTTACGCAGAAGTCCAGTTTCCGTAGAAGTCCGGCATGCCATACTCTGTCGAACGCTTTAGAAATGTCCAAGGCGACGGTTCGGGCTTCACCATTCTTGTCGAGAGCCTGGTATATATACACGGTGATGGTCGTTATCATATCAGCAGTAGACTTTGTGAAGCGGAAGGCATATTGCTTGTCTGAAAGTATCCTGTGGGCTGTGAGATGTTTAACGACCTCGGCGTTGATAATGGCTTCGAACAGTTTGCCAAAGATCGGAAAAAGGCTGATAGAACGTAATTTGCGGAGTCCGCGGGATAACCAGTGTTCTTACATATTGGAACCACAGTAGAAGACATCCATCAGGCAGAAAAGCAGGAGGAGGATAGGCAGAGGTTGTAGAGCTTAGAAAGGACAGAAGAGACTTCGGGAGGCACATTTCTTCAAGACTATGATTGGGATTCCGTCCTCACCACTCGCTTTGTGAGGGTCAAGTTTTGAAATTATGTTAGAAATAATCGAGGGCGTAATGTTACATTTTCTTCTCCACTCAAAGACAATTCTACGAACAAACGCTCATACATAAATACATACGTATGTACTCATATACTCTTTAAACAAATTACTACTACCAACATTTGTATGAACTCTTGATAACCTTAATTATCTCATAGGAGTTTTGACTACTACATATTATTGTTATTCTATTCTTTTATTAAATTTATATTTTAACATGAAAAATTTACATTTGTTATTCTTTCACGAAACTAAACTAATCCGCACTATTCCACACATTCAAATCTACAACCAACCGACAACCAACCTTATGATAAAAACCTTTGATAAAACTACATAAAACTTCTAAGGTCGATGGAATTCGTTTGTGTATTACACAAGGCCGTGGGAATTCGTTTGTGTATTACACAAGGCCGTACTAAATAAACATTAACCATCTTCCTACGGCTTCGTGCAAACAATCTTATGTATGACTGTGTTTGTATGATTAATGTAGAAAAATTTGTCACTCAACTGAGCAGGCATATGTCGACTTGAAAGTTTCGTGAGAACACTGCTAAGATCTCTTCACTCGTCAGGGTTAAATGTTCACACTAGTCTTGTATGCTTTTTTTTATTCATATGGAGCTTTATTTGATATTGGCATGTGGACAGTCTATAGATGGTTAATTTGTATTGGAGAATGGCCAACTAAAATTTGATGCCAAGTTCATCTTATCGCTTGGGATAGAAATAAAACCTCCCGTAATAACTAACACTGTAAATCTAACCCCCTTCGCTCAAGTGTTTTAATCCCATGATTCTTTTTTCTGGATAAATCTAACCCATTCATTGTTGTGAGGAATTTGGTCTGAAAAGCGGTCTCTAAGAGTTCCGCAAAATAAGCTATTACCAATGGACTTATTAAAGGATCCAATTTATTTTCATTCTCTCTCTCCCCCTCTCTATCTATCTATCTATCTATCTATCTATCTATCTATCTATATATATATATATATATATATATATATATATATATATATTGGACATATCATGACATATACCCACGTATCTCCATCTGAATTGAACTTTAATCATAGTACTGTGAAACCGTACTGTGAAATCTTTTACTTATATGTATATGGTATTTCTTTAAGCGCAGCTTAGATGTGGCAGCAGGTCAAAAGTATGGGACACTCAGTGAGGATCGAACTTACTATTCAATTGTAACGATTTTAACCATATAAACTTGCTAACCATTGAACTATTTCACAGTGTCCCTTTTTCCTATATATATGGACTGAAGACCACGTTTCATTATAAAACACTAGGTCGCCACTAGGTACCAACGTTTCTGGTGTTTGGCAGGATCTGATGAGAAAATTTAATTTTTCACCCCTCTTACCGTAACAATTATCAATATATTTTCCTTAACTATAATTTGTCGAGCACTAAACTCAGCAGAAGCCGAACCTAACGAACTTCTTCACAGCAGAAAGCGTAGTATGTAATATAATTATACACATTTATTAAGGCTAATTTTTCTGACACTAATTTTAAAAATGACCCCCTCAAATTTCGACACTTTTAAACATCATAAATCAGACGTTTAACAATTATTTACTGTTCGACCATATTCAGCACTGTACAACTAAACTAGTAACACACGTTGATCGTCAAATCTTGTTTCCATCGGAACAAATGCACGGAAAGTAAAATTTATACAGTAAGGATTTATGAAAATTTACTGAATTTGAAACCGTATAGTTAAGCAAATCGTGTCAGTTTCAAATTCAGTTTAAAGAAGTTAGCAGGCACGTTACTCTCCGTCCTTAACCAAGGTCTGAATATATTTCTTTAGTTTTCTTTCTCAGTTATAGATTAAGTAGCAATGAAGATTAATACGAAATGTCACCACCAGACAATGACCCATTTCCCTTCATGCAATATTCATTGTCTGGCTCTTGCGCCCTGCAATATTAAGCTATAGAAAATTCCTCCAAGAACTGTCCGTTTCAAAAGAGGAGTGCTTCTTTTTGAATAGAAAGAATACGTTACTGAAAGGTGGGGTAAACTGATAGAAACCGGTGAAACATTTGTGATGACCCTATGAATATTTTTGAATAATATCTGTCCAAAATTGTGAACATAAATTTTTTCAGCTTACTGAAGTTTCAGATATTATTCGTCCTGTTTAATTAGCAATATTTTTTGTGATGCCAAAATCCTTTTATAGTCTAACTGATTCAGCATCTGTACAGATTTTTAAATTTCTTTTAATCAAAGTTTTGGATTAATTCGTTCTGCTAACCATAAAATTAACCTCGTAAGATTGATTACTCGTAGGTTTCCTTTGCTTCTCATGACCTTACTATGTTCTGAATGTGTTAAAATTATCTAGGCTTTTTTATTCATGTGGCTTCACATAAACCTTCTCATTCTCTCTGTAAGAAACCTGGTTCTAATTGTATTCCCTTTGAAGTTATCTTTGTTATTATATTATATATATATATTACTAGCAGTATAGCCCGACGTTGCTCGAGTGAAATGAAAGCTTTAAAACTAATCCATGGTCCTGGACTCTTTGGACGATGGCACGAAAGACTTAAAAAGCAATAGTTGTTTCCAGCTAAAGCGAAACCGCAGACTGAATGGATGGAAGTGATATTTTGATTTCCTGGTTTCGATATCAAATAAGTTTGTCTCGTTGTAAACTGAATTTTGAAGGCTAAATAAGTCCTCTGAGTAAATGGTATCATGACTGAGACTAAGAGCTACAATTATACCTACTTAGAGCCAAACCCGAAGCAAAAACTGAGAGTGCATCTTCTTACGATAGAACTAGCAATATAGCCCGGCGTTGCTCGGGTGTAATGAAAGCTTTAAAACTAATCCATGTTCCTGGAGCTCAGACTCAGCCTAAAGAATATTTGTGTGAAGTTTTGTGAGAATCGGATAAAAATTGTCAATTTGTATAAAGGACATACAGACAGATAAACAGACACACATACACACACACAAACACACAAATATATTGCCTTTATATATATATATATATTTTTTTTATAAGCGTTTCACCCCGAGCAAGGCATGTCACTGCCACTACTGTGCAGGGGGCTACGTAGAGTGGAGAAAAGGCTGATTAAATATAGGAAATAACAGAGGGTGGGTGATAGGCGGGTGAGGATACTGAGAATGAGGGTTGGGTAGATGAGAGTGTTGTGAGAATAGTTGGGAGTTAGTGTGATAGGTGTCTATTGACCCTACATTTAAACACCTGGAGATTGTAACTGTCGGGAAAGCAGACTTGTGGAAGGGAGTTCCACAGGCGGGAAGCGCGAGAAAAGAAGCTGTTGGAGTAGAATTTACGGTTACATCTTATTTGTTTAACTGTAAAAGGGTGGGACCTAGTTGCTAATCTAGTACCTCGTGTAAATTCGTGCTTAAGCGGCACCAGTGATCTAACCTCATCGGAGCAGAAGCCATGAAAGTACTTGTAGAAGAGGCACAGCACCATTGTAATAACTGCCAACTCGAAATCCTGAATATCGTTTCTTCTGTCTTTTTCTATGAGTGTATCAAGTTTGATTATAATCAGACCACTCCTTCTATACCCCGATTTTTTCGATTATCGATTTTCGATATTTATCCGGCTTACCTCGACACAAAACCTAGCTAAGAACACTCACAGACGCTTAGAGTACAACTATGTAAACTTTCAAGAAAATCGGTTGAGCCGATTCGGAGTCAATAGATAACGGACACACACACAGACACACACACAGAGACAAATTTCCATTTATAAATAAGTTTAGATTGTTTTTTGCTGTTAATCATTTCGCTACAAGACGCAATAAAACTACTAAAATTCAATGAGTTACGCTCTGTGAGTGAACATGAAAAATTGAAAACAGAAAAATAAAGAACAAGAAATAAAGAAGGAAAGGTAGCGATTGGAGTTTACATTTTTGAAGATCAAAGTTTACTCTAAAGTAAATGACAAGAAATTTCCAAAAGCCAAAAATCATAGAATAAACACTTACCATAGAACTTACGGTACATGTAGATAACTCAACTGCATAATGGTGAAACGTAGATACCAATCTGTTAGTGTGAGTAAGTCCGTAAAGACAAGATTATGTGAACACTTGTGTTTAGAATATTTAAAGAAAAGATCTATAACCACGTTATGGTGTTAAGAAACTAACTGAAGTCAAAATGGCAGGTCATGCCTGATAAAACTACATATTACACTTTGAGATTTATCAACAATCTCTAAATACATAGTAAACTGGCATAACAGATTGACTACCAAGGCCATAATGTCAAGTATAACCCGCAATTTAACTCATAATTTATTTGCTGCGCAAGAAGAGATAAATTAATTCTTTTGCCATGGTATTTTTCTGAAAGAGGAGGAACATTTTACACTGGAATGGGAAATCTGATAACCTATACGCTACCAGACTACAATTTAACTATGCTAATGAACTGATTGTTTTTGTTTTGTATATTTGCATTACCTAAGTTTTTGTTTTGAACTTCACTTTTTAGAAATATTCTTCTAAAAAGCATACACCTTGTGTTAAATAAGACTATTCTGCTGTATCATTAATCTCATCGTTCGCTGATTTTAAATTCTTCTTGACCTATTCGTAGTTAATTACAAGTTCACAAACAAACGAACACTCAATATTGGGGAAGGTGTTGTTTCCACCAATTTTGTCATCTGTTCGGTTCAGAATACGATGTCGACAGCGAATTCAGTATGGTAGTTCCAGTTTGTTTTAAAAAATATTTTTATTTTTACAGAAGGTCAATTCAATTCCTGCTTCAAATTTTCACATATCTTGTTTCTTCCGGGGTTAGATTAATTTTTGTTTATGAGAAATTATGCTTAAAAATGCATCCGTAATCGTTTTCCCCCAAATCACTCCGGAAATTCTATACTTCGAAATGTAAAAAATATTGGAACACAAACTCAAGAAAATTTCGCATTCACCTTATTTAAATAAAAATCCAGTCAACACATACGCCTATATAATTCACAAATATAAACATAATAAATTTACAGAAAGTTCGAGAAGGATCGATAAATTTACAGAAGACGCCAATAGGTTCTAGAAGACACAAGAAGACGTAGAAGCTTCTCAAAAATTCAAGAAGAATTCAGTCATAGTACTTGTACATTTATATACATTATACTATTATAATATAATATAATATTAATATTAGACAGATTATACAATAATATGCACTCATATTATTGTATTATTGATTATCCCCGACGGGTACAATCTCCAGGAGTTTAAATGTGAAGTCAATAGACACCTCCTAACACACTAATTCGCTTCCTTTCAAACACTCTTCCCATCGTCCCAACTATCTATCACTCCCCTTTTGACATTTTCTATATCGAACCACTCTTTCTATTTACCTTCCTCTATGTAGCTCTAAGCGCAATAGTGGCAGTAGAAAGCCTTGCCTGGGGTGAAGTGATTAAAAAAAAATAAAACAAACACAGTAAAAAGAACCTCCAGCTATATTAAATCAAAACAACCCACACGTAATAAAATCACGTTTAAATCTAGTCATAACAGATTACATTGCATTTGAATATATGGTTCTGTTATCATTTTGAGCTCTCACGCGTTGTGACGTTATAGAGCCGCATTAAAATTTTACGAACTGCGTTAGTTATTTGGTAACTGTTAACGTTGCATAGCAGAATTTTATGTCAACACAAGATAAAAAAATAAATTTGATGGTGGAGAATGTTGGAGAATTTTTTCTTCATTTTCAGCTGAAATTAAAACCAAAATACGATGTTTAGAACGGTTCCTGATTAAACATAATAGACATTCATTGTCTCTTATATTTAACAATATAAGTTATATACTTTTATATATTTTAGAAGGTCATTTAATTATGATACAGGAAATGGCTTTTTTAGAAAAGCTTTAAAAAGACTGATATATATATCGTAGAATATTTGGTATTTAGTTCAGGTAAATTCCGATAGAGACGAAATCAATAGAACTCAAAGTTAAATTTATTTATTTAATTCATCAGAGTAATATAATCTAGAAAAGATTTAGATATTCAACAATTGTATGGGTAATACGTATTTCGTTGGCAAAACTGCATATATATATATATATATATATATATATATATATACTGTTGTATCATTTGGGTCTGACGAGCAGGTTGGTCTGCGAAATATATATTCCCCATGAAATCGTTTAATGTCTAAAGTTTTTCTAGGACATATATATATATATATATATATATATATATATATATATATATATCCGTCACCCACATACAATACTGTTTTGCTGTATCACAGCTCATCAGTGTGGTTAGACGCATCCACTTGCTTCTGGCCGGGATCGAAACTCGACCGATATGGTGTCAGTCGGAATAGCTACTCCCTAAGACATCGACGCATGGAATCCGATAAGGAAAATTTTAACGTTTTGTATATAAGCAGTGTATACACATGCCAGTCACGGAAACAACTCAATTAATTTCTGAAGAGTCACGCATATAGCAGAAGAGGAAAATTTAAAATTTTCTTCTCCAGCGAGCTCAATCGTAATGAGAGCATAATATATTAGTCATCCACATACAAGCCTGTTTCGCTGTATCACAGCTCATCAATTTGGCTAGACGCATCCACTTGCTTCTGGCCGGGATCGAAACTCGACCGATTTGGTGTCAGTAGTTAATTAGATTTTCATTATGCTTAAAACAGACCGGTACACATTTGTATTAAAAAAAAACTCAATATTGTAGAGCAAATTAATTTTTTCGTTGGAAACTATGTTATTCACGCAACCTAGGTTTCAATATTTCGGAATCCTCAGTCGATTTAAACCACCCGCAGTTTAAAACCTATGTTGCGTATATAACTCATTTTCATATATATATATATAGAGAGAGAGAGAGAGCGAGAGAGAGAGAGAGAGAGAGAAGGAACGATAGTGAAAAAGAGTGAGAGTAAGAGAGAGAGATCCACTTGTCCGATACAACATCTTTTTTATAATATTTATTGAAAATTTCTTGAATATTTTGAACAGTGGACAAAAGAATAGTTCAATAAAATAGGTAGCGTCTGCTCAAATGTGAGTATTCACTAAAAAATTGCTTTTAAATTGATTACTTCTGCCGGATTGATTAATAATTTCATTTTTCCTCTCTTACTCCCCACCTCTCTCTCTCTCTCTCTCTCTCTCTATATATATATATATATATATATATATATATAGACTAAAAACTTGAATTAGATATGATTAGTGTCGACCAGGCTTCATCAAGAAACCATATTTCTCTTCTAATTATGTCTGTTCATGTACGGAACATGTAAATTAAGTTTAGCCAACTGATTAATATATATATATATATATATATATATATATATATATATATATATATATATAACTCTCAGTATATATATATATATTTATATATCAGGATATATAAATTTATATTATCTATATATATATAGCTAAATGTAAATATATATATCTATATACATGTTTGTGTATGTATGCATACTGTTTTTATACTATATATGTGTGTGTGTGTGTGTGTGTGTGTGTGTGTGTGTGTGTGTGTGTGATCGTGTTGTGTTTCTCTGCGTCTGGTTATGTTCGTACAGGTTTCTATATGTGTGTCATCAGCAGTGCTTATCGGATTCTGACTTGTAATTAAGCCGCTATTTTGCACGTTATATCTAAAATTTTTGCCCAAAAATAACTTTTACTAACGGTAAAATAAACAGAATGAAGAGTTAATCAATCATATCTAATGACAGTATTTATTTGAGATATCGAATTTGTTGGATAGAATATTAGACTTGACCACGCAAGGCTAAAAGCCGACCCGTACACACGGATAATCGTGCAGAACATCTGGCGCAATGATGAGGGAAACAAAATATATATTCATAAATCGAGATAAAAATTAGGAACAAAACAAACTTAAAACAGTGAAGATGTTATGCAATCAAACAAAGACAGAGACATAAGAAAGAATCGTTTATTTATTGCACGCAATTCTATTGTTTGATTACCCTTTTTGGACAAAGGAGATCAGCTCAAAACCATCACCGAGGACTTTTGCCTTTTTTCAATTTTAATTCCTTTAATCACACATAAAATGTCTCTTGGGTAATTTTATTATTATAATTTCATTTTTATCATATTTCTGCTATGGTCGCACAACCAATCAAGTCTGCGGGAAGCCGTAAGGCAGGTCGTGGCGTGGTTTTATGGCTCTATTTCATATTTTTTCTATCTCCCCTATCATCCCTACCGTTACATAGACAAAGTTTTCCTTAGTGTGTGGGCTGTACTTAATAAGATAATTTTTTTTGTATATCTCTTAAGCTGGGGTTTTATTATTATTATTATTATTATTAGAAATATTATTATTACGATTATTATTATTATTATTATTATTATTATTAATGCGATTAGAGAAACTAAAGGAAAGCAACTAACTTAAGGTCTTGTAGGGTTTTAACATCGCAGCACAGTTCGTCATTGAAGGTCAATGACAAAGAAACGGAAATAATGCTTCCGTTTGGCAGCACCGTTGATTATTGTGCTGATCATATTATGAAGGTCTAAGAATTTGACAAGTTTAGTAAATAAAGCAACCTCCATAAAATGAAAAGTTCTTGCCAATATTGTTTCAGTTATCATTGGGTTGCCGTTGTCTATACCACGTAACTTAAAGTCCTACAGTACGAAAAAAAATTATTTGTTCTCTCTCTCTCTCTCTCTCTCTCTCTCTCTCTCTCTCTCTCTCTATCTCTCTCATCATATCGTCCCTATCTTTCTGTGAAAGTGAATGACGTGATGGATGAAATATCTCTGTTGAAGAAGAGGTCGTAGAAACTGCAGTGCCTTCAATTACATATTTTCATCCATTATTTGATCTTTTGCTCATTTCGTTAAAAAATTATTTGTACCTTAATGCTTTAATCGGTTAATCATGAAAATATCTTCTGCTACACAAAGTAATGTTAAAAAGTAAAAAAAACTACAGTGCCTACAATTACATATTTTCATCCATTATTTGATCTGTTGTTCATTTTGTTAAATAAATTATTTGTACCTTAATGTTTATGGGGTAATCATGAAAATATCTTCTGCTACACAAAGTAATGGTAAAAAATTAAAAAAAACTACAGTGCCTACAATTACATATTTTCATCCATTATTTGATCTGTTGTTCATTTCGTTAAATAAATTGTTTTTACCTTAATGTTTATGGGTTAATCATGAAAATATCTTCTGCTACACAAAGTAATGGTAAAAAATTAAAAAAAACTACAGTGCCTACAATTACATATTTTCATCCATTATTTGATCTGTTGTTCATTTCGTTAAAAAAATTATTTGTACCTTAATGTTTATGGGTTAATCATGAAAATATCTTCTGCTACTCAAAGTAATGGTAAAAAATTAAAAAAAACTACAGTGCCTACAATTACATATTTTCATCCATTATTTGATCTGTTGTTCATTTCGTTAAAAAAATTATTTGTACCTTAATGTTTATGGGTTAATCATGAAAATATCTTCTGCTACACAAAGTAATGTGAAAAAGAAAATATTAATAATAATTTTAATTATAATAAAGATTAATTATTTTGTTATTTGTGGATTGGTGTCCAGCCTTTAGCTGTCCAATGAAGATGTGAACAAATGTTCGGCGCTCTACGCCCTCATCAGGTTGATAACTGAAGTTCTCGAGTGAGAGTTCGCCGTATTTATAGCAAAATTAGTGTTAAAAAATAAGTGTTAAAAATTGATGTTAGAAAATTGTCAAGAGTGGCAGGGAGATTATCTATATATATATTCATTTAGATTTTATATATATTATAATACTTTTATACGTAAATATATATTTTTCCCCGGTGTAAGGGAGAGGATTAAAAAGCTATATTTTGTTTTTGTCGTGGTGGGATGACTGGAGGGTGTTGTACATTGTTTATGGAGCTGGTGTAGCAAGGAAGATTAGATGTGTATGTATTTATACATTATATATTTTTATGCTACAGTTATTGTTGTAAAATGAAGGGTGGGGAAATCAGATTAAAGTCGTAAAATTATAAAATTATGAAATAGAATTGTTGGTGAAGAGACCGGTTGAAGAATGGGCTAAGTTGAGTTAATTCTTAGATTCTTGTTTGGAGTTGATGGTTGGTTTTCGTTTTCTTATTTCGACAAATAACCAAATAATTCAACAATGCTGCTCAAAAGGAATATGAATACGTTGAATAATAAAGAGGGAATAGAGCATGCCCTTACTGGACGATAATCTGTATCGAACAACAGGAAGGAAATAGTTTCGGGCTTTCTCTTTTCCAACCTTTTCACTCTTTTCTTTTTACTTCTTTTCAATTGGAGTAGATAGACTAAACTATCGCCCGGTTCACACTCCACCCACGTCTATTGAACGGATGAAGAGGCTCATCACTTGTTTCCTGTTTAGGATGTGGTTTCCGGGTTTCTCTTTTCCAATCTTTTCACTTTTACGTAGCCGCTGCACATCAGTGGCGTTACCGCCTTGCTCGGGGTGATATGATTAAAAAAAAAAGAAAAAATATTTAGTAATAAAGGACACCATTAAACTCAAAATGATATTTTATTTGGTTTACGACGTGCAAATAAACAATGATGCATCTACTGCAGGGGCTAAGAACATTAGGTTGCTTCTTTCGATTTATTAAAAATAATCAGTGATAATTTTTTGATGTCAATTCTGATTTAAGGCTTCTTGTTGACAACCGGAATCAATGAGTATATAAATAATAATAATAATAATAATAATAATAATAATAATAATAATAATAATAATAATAATCCACACACTAAGGAAAACGTTATCTATGTAATGCTGGGGATGATAGGGAAGATAGAAAAACATGAAATGGAGTCATAACAACACGCCACTACCTGCCTTAGGTCTCCCCGCAGACTTGGTTGGTAGTGAGACCAATGCAGAAATCGAAATATGATGAAAAATGACATAATAATAACCCAGTACCGATTACAGAAATAGAAGATGTCAGCATTCTGTGGTATTACACCATCTACACAGACATAAAACTTGAGGCCGGATATTATTGTTAAGAACCAGAAATAGAAAACTTGTCTATTATTTGATATGGCTTGTCCAGCGGATTGTAATATAGCAAGCAAGGAATTCGAAAAACTGTCAAAATATAAAGACATGGAAAATAAAATAGAAAATATGTAGAAATTGAAAACAAGAGTCGTGCCAGTGATAGTAGGTGCACTTGGAATGATAAAAAAGAAACAAAACAACACATTGAAGGAATCCCTGGAAGCCCCAGCTTAAGAGATATACCAAAAAATGTCTTATCAAGTACAGCCCACACGCTAGGGAAAACATTGTCTATGTGACGCTGGGGATGATAGGGGAGATAGAAATAAAACATGAAATTGAGCCATAGCAACACGCCACGATCTGCCTTAGGTCTTCCTGCAGATTCGGTTGGTAGTGCGACCATAGCAGAAATAAGAAATGATGAAAAATGAAATTATAATAATAATCAAGATAAAGAAGAATGCAAAATAGCGACCAAGTGTAAAGAGAAAGATTTGCTTTCCAACGGCAGATATCTTTCTTTCATGCATCGTGTCCATTTAAGACTTGGCCAATTATTCCTCTCCAGCAATATTAGTTTTAGGATGTTCTAAATAACCTCTGACATTTTACCATGACTCCTTTTCTGTCTTCTGTCATGATTTAAAACGTCGCTCTTAAGTAGTTTAATTATTATCAAAATCTTTATCTTTGTCCAGGAAGTGTTAAACATTCTAGTTAAGCTCACTCATCATTCAGCCAGTTAAGTGCCATACTTGAAACACGCTTGGGCGATCATGTCTCGAAAGAGACATGACTGACTGGGCATCAGATTATCCCGCAGTAGTTTGCCATTTCTGCTGTAGACTGGTTGCCGACAAAGGCTATAGAACCCAATCTGTCCTGTTATTTGATTCATAACCAGAAAGAAAGATGTATTATAATGGGTTGTAATTAGTGGGGGATCATTTTATTACTTCGTAAGTATAGAAAATCGATCCCCCACTTTATGCCCAATAGCAGCCTTAATCATATTTCCAAACTATTATCTTCAGTCAGTCAGTTAAGTGTCATACGTGATACACGCTTGGGTGATCATGTCTCTTTCGAGACATGACTGACTGGGCAGAAGATTATCCCGCAGTAGTTTGCCATTGTTTTCTGCGGTAGACTGGTTGCCGACCAAGGCTATAGAACCTAATCTGTCCTGTTATTTAACCCATAACTGGAAGGAAGAGACGGATTAATACCTTTCCCAAGGGTATTTGCGTAAGTGAATGCAATGAATTCAACTGGAATTCGAACTCGGCTCTCCGATTTCTTGTTCCGAGCCGATATCCACTGGACCACCACGCACATCCGCACTCATCATTAGGCATCGATAAAATTAAAGCTGTCTGTTCTTGATTGGCTCACTGTTTTTTAACACAACAACAACAACAACAAAAATAACAACAATAATAATAATAATAATAATAATAAGAAGAAGAAGAAGAAGAAGAAGAAGAAAAAGAAGAAGAAGAAGAAGAAAAATGTGTTAGCGGAAAACATTAGTAATTTTAAATACTTTTCTTAATATTTTTTGTGTATATAGTAGCCTCTTAATGATTGGCGTATTGATCCTTCGCCCAGTAAAAATAAGAACAAAGTAAAAGAAAAATGAAGGAGAAGAAAAGAATAATGAAAAAAAAGAAAAACGAAGAAAACTGGAAAGAAGATAATAATATTGGCAAAAAGAAGAAAAAGAAGAATATTTCATCTGAAGTAATTAGTAATATTTTACCATTTTACTGACTTAATATTGTAATTCTATTCGTCGCTTCATAAATGGTGAGCTGATAATTTGCTTAGCAATTAGAATAATAGCAAGATGAAAAAAAACGAGAAGAAAGTGAAGAAGGAATAAGAAAAGGCAGTAAGATGAGAATAATAATGAGAAGAAAAAATAGAAGAAGAAAAAGAAGGAGGAAAAGAACCAGTAGAAATTAAAAGAAAAAGTCAAAGAAAAGGAAATAGGATGGAGAATAATAGGAAGAAAGAAGGAAGACAAACAAAAGAAGTAAGATGAAAATAATATTAAGTTGAAGAAGAAAAAAGAAGAAAATAATGTAAGATGTTAATAATAAAAACAAGAAAGATAATAATTGCAAAAAAGAAGAAAAGGGGGTAAGATCATCATAATAATAATATCAAGAAGAAGGAGAAGAAAAAAGAAAGTAAAAACTAAAAATAGGAAGAAGAAGAAAAAAAATGAAAAAAAATGAGAATAATGATAATAGTGATCAAAAGAAGAAGAATATGAAGAAAAAACAAAAATAAGAAAAAGAAGAAGTGAGATGAGAATAATGATTATGCTAATAACATTAAGAAGGAGGGGTAGAAAAAAGAAGAAAAGAAAATAAATGAAAAAAGAAGTGTAAGATGAAAGAAAAAGAAGGAAATTAAATTAAATGAGATTAATGATAATAATAAAAAAGAAGGAGCAAAAGAGAAAAATAGAAGAATAGGAAATGAGGTATGTGGAAACTGAAAACAAGAGTTGTGCCAGTGATAGTAGGTGCACTTGGAATGATAAAAAATGGAACAAAACAACACATTGAAAGAATCCCTGGAAACCCCAGCTTAAGAGATATACAAAAAAATTGTCTTATTAAGTACAGCCCACACACTAAGGGAAGCTTTATCTATGTAATGCTAGGGATGATAGGGAAGATAGAAAAACATGAAATGGAACCATAACAACACGCCACTACCTGCCTTAGGTCTCCCCGCAGACTTGGTTGCAGAGACCAAAGCAGAAATCGAAATATGGGACAGAAATGATATAAATAATAATAACTTTATCTATGTAATGCTGGGGATGATAGGGAAGATAGAAAATACAAATGTAAGGCCATAACAATATTACGACCTGCCTTAGGTCTCCCAGACTTGATTGGTAGTGAGACCAAAGCAGAAATCGAAATATGATGAAAAATGACATAATAATAATAATTAGAAGAAGAAAAAGATGAAATACAAGTAAAATAGAATAAGAAGAGAAAGATGGAGAGTTTGAGTTTGAGTTTTGTTTAACGGCATATCAACCTCTGGAGGTTGTTTAATGCCAAAAAGTTGGGCATTTAAGCTATTTTTTAAAATTTTCGGTTATAGTGAGGAGGTTGATTTAAGAAAATTTTGATGAAAATTGTTATTTTTTACTTTAGATAACTGAAGATTTCTTCTAGTTTTGTATTAAAAATCTATCACTGGTAATGATTTAAAAAATGCTTTTTTTTTTCTTTTAAAATGTGTATTTTTTCCTTCAAAAATGTCCATTTTTCTATGAAAACTATTTTTGTGTATATTTCTATAAAAGTATATTTTTCTACTTTCATAATATTTTGACCCTAGTTTGGGAGTTAACACTTTTCTCCTAGCTAACATTTGCTACCACTTCGGGTCAGCATAGAACTTGGAACAACAGTAATTAAAAGGTGGTTCCATCCAGGAAGATGGTGAAGACACAGGTGATCTATACTGCAAAAATGATATTAGTTCTAAGTTTTAACTTTAATATCTAAATACATGCTCCAAAAATTATTGCCAAAGAATTCCGAGATGGTGTCCGCGGTCCAACTAAAATTATAGTACAGGTAACCGAAGGAATTAGCTTTCTTCTAACTAAGAATAGTGAAAGAAATATCCAAAAACTACAGATCAATGACATATCTTCCTACTACTGACTGTCTTTTAACACCTGTTGTGACAAAATAGACATATTCCTTCTAAGAAAAATATGACGTACTGACTTTTAAAGAAAATGAAGTTATAATAAAATAGAATCAAACAACACATTGAAAAAGTTCATGGAAAAGTTCAGAGAAATATAAAATATTGTTTTCATAAGTACAGTATAAGAATTTTGTGCATGTAACGCTAGTGGTCCAGTGGATATCGGCTCGGAACGAGAAATCGGGGAGCCGGGTTCGAATTCCAGTTGAATTCATTGCATTCACTTACGTGAAAATACCCTTGGGAAAGTTATTAATCCGTCTCTTCCTTCCAGTTTAGGCTTAAATAACAGGACAGATTGGGTTCTATAGCCTTGGCTGGCAACCAGTCTACCGCAGAAAGCAATGGCAGCCTACTCCGGGATAATATTCTGCTCCCAGTCAGTCATGTCTCTTTCGAGACATGATCGCCCAAGCGTGTTTGACGTATGGCACTTAACTGACTGAACGCTAGTAAGGTTAATAGAGTAAGACAAACAATGGAGTGTCAACCGAACTATCGCCCGGTTTACACTCCCCACCCCCCCACGTCTATTGATCAAGGTGTAGAGGCTCATCCCTTGTTCCCTGTTTAGGATGTGGTTTCCGGCTTTCTCTTTTCCAATCCTTTCACTTTTCTTTTTTGCTTATTTTTTTTTCTCTTTCAATTGGAGTAGATAAGCAAAACTATCGCCCGGTTCACACTCCAACCACGTCTATTGAACAGGTTTAGAGGCTCATCTCGTGTTCCCTGTTTATGACGTGGTTTCTGGCTTTCTCTTTTCCAATCTATTCCCTCTTACGTAGCCCCTGAACACCCGTGGCCTTACCGCCTTGCTCGGGGTGATATGATTAAAAAAAAAAAACTGTAGATATAATAACACACCACCATTTGTCTTATGAAGTCTCGCAGACTTGATGGGTAGTGTGACCATAGCAGAAATAAAAAGATGATGACGGTAATGATGACGAGTATGATAATATTAATAAAAAAGACAGAAGAAGAAGAATGTCTTAGAGAAAAGCATTATTAACTTTGCTACATTTTTACCAAATTATTTTGATCTTTATGGTCTTCCGTATATTTCCTTTTCCTCTATCGAAGTTTTCTAATTGATTGAATGGCTGTCGTTTCTGATATTGTCATTTTTAAGTCATCCTGCTCATGAAAAAAACTTGTAGCTGTCAAAGAAATTAACCCCTTTCTTCACCTAAAAAATCCTCCTGACATTTCGATGTATAAATATTTTCAAGTTTTCCGGTAGGACATGATTTACTTTAGTATACTTGTTTTTAACTAAGTTAATTTATATATTGTTTCGAAAAGTTTTTTTTTTGTTTTTCATTGCCGGGTTTATGTTTATGTTACTTGGGGTAACATCTAAACTGTTTAATTCATAAATATTCAGATACATAAATTTTCATGGCCAGTTTTTCTACATGAAATTGCAACAATCAACACATGTTATGTGCCGTGTTAAAACCAGGCGACCAGTGTTTCCGCTGTCTATTTTGACATGGTAGTTACGTTGCATTATTTTTAATCTTATTGTTTTACATGGGCATCTCTTGTGAGTGTTATATTCACCGAGTCCTTCTTTGACATCATGTCACTGAAAGAATTCTGTATACACCTTTTTGCAAAGTAACTGAAACAATTGCTTTAGTTTTCTTCCTTTCACGATACGATCAATTTTTGACCCACTGACTTGACAGGGTGGAAAAGATTTCAAGGTTTTCCTTAGATAAGGTCATTTGCACTAGTGTACAGTAATATGTATCTATTTCTGGGGTGTATGATGAAACATATTGTCTCATCCTCGAATGCATTATATTTTATCACGTTCAGTCATTATTGTCCTGATCATCGATTAGTTGTTTTACGGCCATTATCTGCGGTGGACGTTATTGTAGTAACGTATTGGGAGAAATTTGTAACTGCACGAACACACTGTCAAGCCTTACAGAGATATCGCGGATATTGTTGGTGTGATGCTTTCAACTGTCAGTCGTGTCATCAATACTAAGAATTGAATAGGATCCATCAGTCGAAAACCTAAAGCAAAATGCGACCAAAAGATGAAAACAAGGCTACATACGTGATCAGAGAAAGTGTGGAAGGTTCTAGGAATATATTATTCGTTTTATTTCAATTTATTTTCGCACGAATGTACAACTATCGTTTTTTCCATTATTCCTTAAAACATCCTTATTGATAATAAGTTCAGTTTACGTTTTTCCTGGCATTATTCTTAAAAACCACAATTTTGTTGCCTCAAGTCATTTCTTCATCTCTTCAGAATTGGCAATCACTCTCGGCCATATAAATATATTGGTTTCTACCAAAATTTTCTATTACTTAAAAGCTAGGTATCTTCAGATTATCGTTAAAAAAGCACAGTATGATAAAAAAAATTGCCCCCAGGCTTGACGACAACAAACTTTATCTTCAAAATATTTATAATATTATAAAGAGAGAAAATCAAATTATCTTTATTATTGTTATTTATTATTATTTCATTCATTTTTCTAATTTTTCTTACACGTTCCAAATTTAAGTTGAAAATTTTATTTCTTTGCATCAGCCAAAGATTATAATGGCAAATTTTGCGTCATTTTTAGGAAAAATATATTGTTTTAGAAATTTGTGCAAAACTCAAAAAGTTAATGAGATTTTCTTTTAAATATTAATTATGAAAAGCTTTATGAGGTTATAATTGCTGCCCGTTTCTATCCTAGTATTTTATCTCTCCCTGCCACAACCGCCTGCTCAGGCACATCTGTGTTTGTTAAAAACACACAGACCCCTTGTGGTTTATACTATTAGTTATAGTTCATAGTACATAGTGTACTATGAACTATAACTAATTATTTGAAAAGAAATTGATTATTTACATTCACCAACATATCCTGCTTTTAACTTATTTAAAAAATATTCTCATCAAACTTTAATCTCTCAAAATTTCATAAAATTAGTTAAACTTGTGGAAAATAAATATATATCTTCATAAACTTTTTCATAATTAATATTTTTAAAAAAATCTCATTAATTGTTTTAGTTTTGCAGAAATTTCTAAAACAATGTATTTTTCCTAAAAATGACGCAAAATTTCTCATTGCAATCTTTGGCTGATGCAAATAAATACAATTTTCAACCTAAATTTCGAACGTGCAAGTAAAATTAGAAAAATGAATGGAGTAAAAATAAATTACAATAATAAAGATAATTTGATTTTCTCTTTATAATATTTATATATTTATATCTCTATATATATTTTATAAATATTTTGAAGATAAAATTTGTTGTCGTCAATAAATAAATAATTAATAAGTTTATTAGCACATAGCTTTTTTGCGGGAGTGTTACCAGAAACGGTTTAATTTCAATATTTTCCATCCATAGATTTTTCGCTACTCAGGAATTTATAATACAATCTACACTGTTTTTTTACCTACTGCTGGTAGATAAAAAATGTATTCATTTATTTAATAATTATATCTGTGAGAAAGTAAATTCAACTATCTCAGCTAGAAATTAAATTTTCACGCTGATTCTCTTTTCCGCACCCAAAATCCGCAACACAAAGCTCATATTCTTAAGAGATTTTACCGCAAATAATATGAATTTTACATAAATAAAAAAAACGTTATTAGACCAACATTGTATCATCATTGTCGTAAATAACCAAATGTATTGTAAAAAGGTACATTTTTTAAATATTTGTTATCTTAAAAAAACTTAATAAAAAGTAGTAACTGTTTTAACTTTTAGCTTGCTAGCAGAATATGGGAAACAGTTTAGATTTTTTTTATTCATTATGATATGTCCGAGAAAAAATACTTGAGTCGAAGTAGCTAAGCGGTTTTGGCAAATGTAACCGGGTAGGAAAATCTAACACGTAGAAGTGATTTACAGTACTCGTCGTATTTGTATGCAGTATGCTGAGACGTTGGCGTAGTCAACAGACGTAGACCAATAGCCGTAGACCATCTTTCCTTCCTCGCCTTAGTCTGTATTTATGGCTGACACCCGTCAGTCATATAACTGTGAGGAGGAAACAAAGTGTATGCATATTCATTACATCATATATCTATTACATCACTTTAATATTGTCTGCTTGTTGTATTATTTGTAAAAAAGAAGTTTTATCTTAATAAGTATGCATATCATTAATCGAATACTAATTCATGCCCTAATCCTAATTTATAACTATTTTTTATAATCGTGTCGCGCCAAGCAAGTCTTTTTACTGCCACTGTTGAGCAGGGGGTTACATAGGAGGTAAGTTTTAAGAAAGAGTGTCAGGTTACAGGGGTTGTCACGAAGAGGGTAGGAGAAAGATGAGAATACTGATGAGAGTGGAATGGACGAAGAAATGAGCCTGAGAGAGAGAGAAAGTGACGATGAAAGTTAATGAGATAGGAGATGTCAATTGACATTACATTGGAATTTTTGGAGATTGTAGCTGTCGGGAAAGCAAGAAAACGGAAGTAAATTCCACAGGCGAGAAGTGTGAGAAAAGAAGCTGCTGGAGTAGAATTTGAGTTTACAATTTACAGTACACTAATCTTGTGGCTTGACAAAATCCATGTATGGAGTGAGGTACCAGTGAATTAAATTAGTCTTAGCAGAAGCCATGAAAATATTTGTAGAAGAGACACATGGAAGCCACATTGCGCCGGTGAAAAAATGACTGTATCTGAACTGCCAAGTCGGAATCGGTCACATTACAGATTCTCCGTTAGATTTTTTCAAGCACCCCTAGGTGGATAGCAGGAGCACCCGACCAGATATGGCAGCAGTATTCAATGAACGGGCGGATGGGAGATTTGTATATGTGCAGGATTGTTTCAGACGAGAAAAAAATTCCTGAACCTGCAAAGAGAGCTGTCAAAATTAACTTGCATAATGGCAATTTTTAAATCGTTAAAATATTTAGTTTTTCGTACTATTTGCGTTCCCTTAGCGGAAATGGAGACCTGCTGAGATGTATAGGCGGGAACGGACCAATATTCACTTTTCAGTCATTTAAATCAAAAAAGCGCCTCCCCATCCTTGGAGTCGATGAAGTATTTTTCGCTCTGCCTCCCCATTGTCACAGACGAGAGGTCGAAAATTTCTAACTATTCTAACGCTATTTCCAAACTGAGTTTTCAGCTGAATTACACTGTTTAGTTCCACAAATTCTAAACTTTACTGTTAAGACTCACTATGAAACGCACATTGTAACAAACCAACTTTATTCCATAAATATTTCTCTGGTCAGATGTAAGTTCTAGTAAAGCGGCTTTTTCCAACAAACCGATACCATATGAAAAAGAATACATCCTTGTTTGCTAAAATTTTAACCTAAGGCGAATTGGCATGGCGAAGGACGCGTCCCAGAAGCTGGGTAAAGTATTAGCACACAGGAAAATTTCACTAGAAACAAAGAAGAGAATGCTAGATTGCTATGTGATGTCGGTTCTTCAATAGGTCAGTGAATGTTGGAAAATATTATCTAAGATGAAAGAAAAATTTGAAGCAGCAGAAATGTGGTTTTAGAGAAAGATACTGCAGATATCATGAACCGAGCATTTGAGCAATGATGAGGTGTTGGAAAGAATGGCAACGAAAGGGAAATTAATACTGAGCATCAGGAAGGGACAACTGATGTCCCTGAGACATGCAATGAGGAAGGAGGGCTTGGAGAAACTAATACTGACGGGCTAGATAGAAGGAAAAACACACTAAGGAAGGCAGCGGGTAACATATTTGAAGGATCTGTGTAGGTGGATGACGGAACGGGGATTGTCTGGATTAACAGAAGAAAACGTACTAAGAGCCACCAGGGACAGGGAGTGGTGGAAAACCATGATCAACTACTTCTTGAAAGGACAGGGCACATAGAAGAAAAAGAAGAAGATTCATGTCTGTGGGTAATCATTAACCTTTTTACAGATGCCCGCTTAAGATATACCTGTTATTTTGCAACAGACCAGTTCCATTGTCCCCAGGGCCTTTTACAGGGTGAACACCTCTTTAAAAAAAGTAAAACCCTTGGAAATCATCTTTAACTTCATAGATTTACATTGGGTTCAAGAAATTCATACAGGTAAGGAACCCTGTGTGATATTATTTTTAATTCCTTTGTTGGATTTTCTGTCTACAGAAAAATGGACAGAATTGATGTAAAAATGTGTGGTGCCAATATTACAAATATATTAATATTTGCTTATGATATATTTTGTCAGTATTTGTAAAATAGTATCCTTTATCTGTTAAAAAACAAACAAAAAGACATCAAATCTTCGACGTAGCTTGGAATGTCTGACAGCATTTAAAAATGTTTATTTCCAGTAATCATTATGGATAAATGTCAAGATAAATTCTTCCCTCTAATCTTGTTTGACAGATGTTCTAGAAGAAGAGAAACCATGAAGTCAAACACCATCTACGTGGTTGTTCTGGCCTCTTTAGCCAAATGCTAAAAGGTAACTTCAAAAACAAATCTACCTCACATATCCTCCCAAAGAAAGAGACTGTTACTTAACTTCGAGTCACGACAGAAAATAAAGGGATTAGGACAATGGTTTAACAAAATAAGCATTGTATATTTTTATTAGAATTGTTTTAGTAAACACAAGATTTTCTTTGTTTGCACTTCGCCGCCGTGTACATCAAAGATTTAGGGTTATTTAAATTAATTTGCGATATTTTGAAATCGACATGAGTCAACCAATTTTAAACAGCTTATAGAACTGCATGTAAGCCTTGACGCGAATTAAGTGAGAACACCTGCTGAAATCAATCGAAAAATTAATTAATGTTTAATATTATCGAATAATATATACTCTAGCTGAAATATATGAAACAGATTTGAGAAATAAGTATTTATGTTAATACGCTTGTTTTCTGAAACAAGACAGGTATACAGCAAATGCAGGTGACTTCAATGTTTGCCGTTATAAATAGTGATTTAAAGGATCAATTTGCTAGATTTAAATCTAAGTGGTTTGGGAGTCAGATATTTTGTTTACTTTAGACTGTTAACCAAAGCAATAAAACCAAGTTTGACCTTTTATTCATTGACTCTTTCCCGTAAAATGTGATGAACCCATACAGATCGACAACAATTCCACCGTTAATAATGAAAAAAATGCAATTAGTTATAAAAGGTTAAATTAAATTCCGTTAGCAATCATGTTTTTATACACCTGTTAAATTCTTTAAATTTGCTATCTGATAACGTCCACTGTCAAAAATAGTGTATGGAGACGTATACATGGATAAGGTATATAAGCTATAATGCGCGCACGGCTAAGTTGCTAGATCGTGCTATTTCTGATCATGAGGCCTGGGTTTCAGTCCTCTTCTGGCTGCAAATTACTTGACATTATCCGCCTTGTGAAAAGAATCCAGGGGGTGAAACATTTTGAATATCCCTGAATACATATTACGGTTTGGCACAAGGTATCACAAAATCACAAGTAATTGTGTCCAATGGTTTTAGCGTATTGATGCTGTTCAAATTGCTGAATATGCCAGATTTGGTGCGCTCTCCCAGAAACTCTGAATTAGGTTTTCTTAAGGATACTGTGTGGTTGTTGAATAAATACAAATATATCTCAGTGCAGGTATGTCCTACAATGAGTGTTAAACGGACCTAGTAGAAGGTCTTATTAGTCATTATATAGGCGTGTGACACTGTAGACTCACACAATGATAAGTTTACAGTTCCGACTGGTTTGTCGTGTCTGCTGGGGGTCTCATAACTACAGATCCTTCAAGATTAGTGTCGTTAGCTATGTAATAATTACACAACGACCAGCACTAACGTTAGAAGCCTTATTATGCTAAACTAAAGCTTAGTAATTAGACGGCTTTTATACAGTGGGTATAGAATTGAAAACGTGTAGATCATTATTATCACAAGCTATAAGTCCAAGCGTTTTAAATACAGTTAATGTTCACATAGAGTGCTCATAGCCTTCAACTATTGACACCTGACTGCTCAATCAAGAAGGGATGAAATCACAAATTTATATTTTTTTTAATCATTTCACACCGAGCAAGGCGGAAATGCCACTAATGAGCGGGGGGTGGCTACATAACTGCAAAAGAATGTGATTAGAAGAGAGTGAGAAGTACAAAGTAGTTAGAAAGGAGCAATAGAAAGCTGAGAATGCAGGTGATATGACAGATACATAGGTGGAGAGAAAAGGAAGGTTATACGGGGGTGGGGAGAGAGCTAGAGTCCAGTGGTTAGTAGATGAGTATTGACATTGCATTTAAATTTCTGGAGGTTGTAGCTATCAGGAAAGCAAGAATATGGGAGCGAGTTCCACAGGCGGGAAGTGCGAGAGAAGTTGCAAGAGTAGAATTGTCGTGTGCATTTGGCTAACCTGACTGTGAATGGGTTGGACCCAGTTGCCAGTCTGGTTGCACGAATAAACACCTGTTGAGGAGGCACCAGTGACTTAAGTTCTTTGGAGCAGAAGCCATGAAATTATTTATAGAACAGACAAAGGGAGGCCACATTTCGACGGTGGGGCAGTGGCTGCAGCCGAGCCGCCAGATCAGTACCTATCACATTACAGACTCTCCTTTGGAGCCTGTGAAGAACACTGAGGAGAACGGCAGGGGCGCCTGACCATAAATGGCAGCAGTACTCCATGCACGGACGGATGGTTGACTTGTATATATGCAGGATGGATTCAGGCGGAAAAACATCCTGGATCGACATCGTGACCCAACCTTCTTAGCAGTAGATTTAGCTATGAATTCGATATAGCGGTTCCATTTGAGGTCTGAGGAGAGTGTGAGGCCAATGAGGTGTAATGTGTGCTAAAGTAAACGAAATTGTGTCTATTTGAATATAATGTCAAAATCATATTATCGCGCCGATAGCAGCTATGCTATGCGTGTATTCAAATGTATATTTGTGACTCCAATTTTTCAGTTTTTAACTGACGAATAAAAGCTACGATATTAAAATTCTTGCTTGAATATATTTAAATGCGAGTGAAATGCAAATAAGAGATCTCTCCAGATGAAATTAATAGACAATAGCGTTATCATTAGTGAATGAATTTCGATAAAAACACAAGCAATAGATTTTCACCGATAAACTCCAACGATATCTCTATTGAATTTAGTTTTAAATGAATATTGTAATGCATTATGTCAAAAATCGCATTTCATTGAAAATGTCATTATAAGCGACATTAAAAATTTCACTGTATCCAAACCCTGCCGGAATTTGACTTATTAAAGGTCCTCAAATCTTCCTAAAATTATGTCCCGTCACAACGAAAAAGAAAAATTCCTTTCACAAATTGGTTTTCTTTAATGTTGGGAAATGGCACATTGCTATCGTTGTACAGAATAATAGACTGTTTTCTTTTGTCTTTTAAACGGCTTTTAATTTAGAGCTATCGCTTAGATTCTTTGACAATCAAGGCAACTGAACAAACACGGACCTGTAAAGCAATATGTGATTGCAGGGAGGGTCGGATGCATGAATACAACAACGAACTGAAGTCAAAATATCTCAACCGGAATTCAAATTTATTTATTTTTCTTTTTAAATCATTTCTTTAAATCTAACATCCGCCCGTGCATTAAATACTGCTGCCATATCTGGTCGGGTAGCCCTGCTATTCTCCTCGGGTTTCTCGATAAGGTTCAGAGGAGGGTCTGTAATGCGATAGATACCGACTTGGCAGACCGCCTGCAGTCTCTCTCCCACCGGCGCGACGTGGCTTCCCTGTGTCTCTTCTATAAATACTTTCACGGCTTCTGCTCCGATGAACTTGGATCACTGGTGCCCCCTAAATACGAATTTGCACGGGATACTAGATTAGCAAATAGATCCCACCCTTTTACAGTGAAACCGATAAAATGCAACCGCAACTTCTACTCCAATCGTTTCTTTCCTCGCACTTCCCGACTGTGGAATTCCCTTCAACACGATTGCTTCCCCGACGGCTACAATCTCCAGGAGTTTAAATGTAAGGTCAATAGACACCTCCTAACAAATTAACCTGCTCCCATTCCTCCTGACATTCCCTATGTCTAACATTCATTCCTCCTGACATTCCCTATGTCTAACATTCGTTTCTCCTGACATTCCCTATGTCTAACATTCATTCCTCCTGATATTCCCTCTGTCTAACATTCATTCCTCCTGACATTCCCTATGTCTAACATTCATTCTTCCTGACATTCCCTATGTCTAACATTCATTTCTCCTGAAATTCCCTATGTCTAACATTCATTTCTCCTGAAATTCCCTATGTCTAACATTCATTTCTCCTGACATTCCCTATGTCTAACATTCATTCCTCCTGACATTCCCTATGTCTAACATTCATTTCTCCTGACATTCCCTATGTCTAACATTCATTCCTCCTGATATTCCCTATGTCTAACATTCATTCCTCCGGGCATTCCCTATGTCTAACATTCATTTCTCCTGACATTCCCTATGTCTAACCACTCCTTCTCTTTACCATGGGGTGAGATGATCAAAAAAAAATTCATTAAGCAAAGCAATAAAGTAACTAAGACGCCAAGTCGGTTACAGACTATGTGACAAATGAAATAGCATGTTCCAAAGAAAGAACATGTTAAAAAAAGACAAAAAATGGTTAAGTGGATAGAGAACAATAAATAAAGAGGAATTAAAGAAGTCAGACGATAACGCGTTGGCGTTGCATATAAATTTTTTGAAGTTGATTAGAAAGCGACTAACCAGAAGAGAGTTACAAAAAATGTGCGCGAGAAGAAACTGTCAACATAGAACCTGCAGTTAAACGTAAAAGACGACAGCTAGCTTCCAATTTATTACTCCGCTTAAATTTTTAAATGTTGAGGTTCCGAAAAAGAAATGTTATCGAAATAAATACCACAGATATAATTATTTTTAAGGTAGACACAAACTACATTACGTCGGTGACTGAGACCGACATGCCAGGCTAAGACCAATAACATTTCAGATTCTTTATTGAATTTTATCAAGAATCTCGAACTGTATAGCAAAAGCACTAGACTGCACATTTTCCCAGTCAACTTAATCTTCCGTTCATTTAAATTAATATTTCGCCCATTCAAATTAATCTTCCGACCACACATGATTAAAACCGACATGACACGTTAGGATCAATAACATTTCAGATTATTCATTGAATGTTATCAACAATCTTTAAGCATATAGCAGAAATACCAGGCTACATATTTTCCCTGTCAAGTTAATTTTCCGCCCATTCAAATTAATATTTCGCACGTCCAAATTAATCTTCCAACCACACGAATTATTATTCTTCCCAGTGAAATTAATCCTTTACTTAGTCACATTATTAAATAAATTTTATCTATAACTTTGTTGATTTTGAAATTTGAAATTGAATTTATATGATATAGCATTAACAACGTCTTCTATTTTTGTAATTAAACTTTAGTACATTAGAAGACGATCTTGAAGGTGTCGTTATACTCCTCTTGGGCCCTTTTAGTTACATGCTCAACCCCATTGAGCTATGTTGGTCTTTCGTGAAAGTGCATATAAATGCGCACTATTCGTCAACATTCAAACAGTTGATGTAGTTGAGGAAGGTGTCAAAGGTGGAACACAGACTGAGATCTGTCGAGAATTAAATTGCTGAAGCAGTTCTGATAGTTACCATGCCCAAGTACTTCGCGTGGTACCACCATGTGATGCGGTACAGCCAGGGTTCCCTCGCAGGTGAGGATCTACCAGTCGGTATGTGGCTATCTTAATATTTGTAAATTTCTTACTGTTTTTATAATAAAATAGCAGTATAGCCCGGCGTTGCTCGGGTGTAATGAGAGCTTTAATACTAATCCATAGTCCTGGAGCTCAGGCTCTTTTGACGTTGGCACGAAAGACTAAAAAGCAATAGTTGTTTCCTGTTAAAACAAAACCGCAGACTGAAAGAAAAATGAATGGATTTAAGTCAAATTTTGAAGTTTAGTGAGAATCGTATAAAAATTGTGAATTTGTATAAAGGACATACAGACAGATAAACAGACACACACACAAACATGTTGCCGTTTATATATATATATATATATATAATCGATCTTCTGCACTATTGTAAGAACTGCAACCTTGAAATAATTGAATATCGTTTCTTATGTCTTTGTCTATGAGTGTAACAAATTTGATTAAAATCGGACCACTCCTTCTATAACCCGATTTTTTCGATTATCGATTTTCGATATTTATCGAGGTTACCAAACACAAAACTTAGCTAAGAACACTCGCAGTTGTTTATAGTACAACTGTGTAAATTTTCAAGAAGATTGGTTCAGCTGTGTCGGACACACACACACACACACACACACACACACACACACACACACACACACACACACACACACAGACAAGTTCCATTTATAAATAAGTTTAGATAGATTTAGAATGATCGTATGATTTTATAAATTTGAGTTCTCGTAATGTTAATTTAAGAGAGAACATTTGTACATGTAATGGCAGTATTTAATGCATTGACGAATGGTATAGATATAAATGTGTAATATTGGTTCTGTTGAGATAAGTTGTTTAGCAGGTCCCATTGAAACGAATTTCCTTCAGTAGACGTACGATTTGATTCAATATTATGTTTCCACCTCTTGTGAGACTAAAACATTATGATTGGTCGCCTGATTCCATTTTCAATTCCAGATATCTTCCATCATCAATTAACAATTATATTTTATTAGATTTGTGCAGATTTAGGGTTAGCCCTAGACTTGCTGAACAAGTCAGCACTGCTTTGTGGGCATTTAATCAACTCAACACCGGGATAACTCACCACCAAAAAAAATAAACAAACGCAGAAAAAAATTAATTTATTAAGGATGAAAATATAAATTTGCTAATATATATATTTAGTAAGGGAAAATGAATGTTCATTCAAGATTTTGTTAGTTGTTTTTTTTTTTTTGCCGTATATCAAAAAATTTGGGTTATTTAATGTCAAAATCTAAATAATTTCAGCTAACTTAAAAATTTGACTTGCATCCATTCATTTTTCTTTCAGTCTACGGTTTCGCTTTAACTGGAAACAACTATTGCTTTTTAGTCTATCGTCCCATTTTCCAAAGAGTCTGAGCACCAGGGCCATGGATTAGTTTTAAAGCTTTCATTACACCCGAGCAACGCCGGGCTATACTGCTAGTGTATATACATATATATATATATATATATATATATATATATATATATATATATTATGTGCGATTGGTAAATTGTCGCACTTATTTTATTATTTCATATATTCTTTAGGCTGAGTCTGAGCTCCAGGACCATGGATTAGTTTTAAAGCTTTCATTAAACCCGAGCAACGCCGGGCTATACTGCTAGTAAAATAATCGGGTGTGCCAATCGCTATGCTACCGAGATGTTTTTAAATTTAAGCGCAGTCCAATCTTGGCATTGAGATCTCATCAATTTACAGTTCAGATATACCCGTAAATTTTCTGATAACTGCTTTTTTCTATTTCACTTTTCTTTGTTGAAAAACACTTTCAGCTTCTTGCTTTCAAATCAATTTTAATCTGCCAAATGCAATGTTTTTATTGTTTTCCTGATTTAAATCTCCTCTTTGCGATCATTGTTAATGATTTGATCTAACTTCACCGACCCCCACGTGTCTTAGTAGCTCTACTGTCTTACATTGGTTGAAACCGATTTTTAATAAAGTAAAATTAATGGTAGATGGAATAAAACATTGACGCCAGGGAAAATTACATAATTACATCAGTTGTTATCTAGCAACAGAGCATTTGTGATATTAAGCCTGGCGAGTCAGTATTAACAACGGGTAGGAGCCTCATGCCAATATGACCTGAATTATCAAAATTCAAAGAAGGCGTTCTAGTGAGTTGTATTCAGGATATTTTCTTGATTGTAGCGACATTTTATATGTTGATCTGTGTGCAACGAACTTATCTTGAATACATGAGGCCGATAACAGAATTTTTATAGTCATTGGCTCAAATAAAATGACCATTCACTAACAAAAAACACTAGATTCATAAGAAGTTGGTAATTTTGAATTTAGTTATCTTCCATAGGTAGGGGTCAGTAAATCAAGCTACGGAATGATTCCGGTAAAGCATGTCAAAATGGCTCTACAGCAATGAATCAAAATTTGTTCGTACGAGGTTGACAGATGAGTTCAGATGTTATAATCAACTAAATACGTCGTTGACCCATTGTGATGTCAACACAAGATAAAATCGTCTTTGACGGTGGACGTTTTTATGTTAACATCCCTGTAATCTCTGTGAAGATGGTACATGCGAGCCGAAAGCTTCGAACCATCTTGATAAAAAATATCCAAATGTTGGAGAATTTTTGTCTTTATTTTCACCTGAAATTAAAGTTAAAATACGATGTTTAGAACGGCTCATGATTAACCATAATAAACATGTCCCTTACATTTAACAGTATATGTCTAGAAAAAAAAATCAATAATGCATTAATGTGAACTAAAATCCAAGAAAACACCGAAATTTGAACTCGCCACGCCGAATTCAAAACACTCGCTGATAACATTTACGTCAAACCTGTATGCACATTTGTTGATACATTGTTCAAATGCTTGCATATTTCGTCTTCATTTCATGACAGGTTCAATTTCAAATTACTATTGCATAAGTAGGCACACTGTTCGTTTTCAGTGAGAGTTTTTCTTTCTTTCGTTGTTTTAGTATTTTCATCGTTGTCTAGATTGAAAGTCACGTTTTGCTACGATGACAACCACCTAGTTTTCTTTTTTCTTCCTTTAAACATCAACATTCTGTCATAAAAGTTATATTTTCTTCACAGCAAACTAAGTTCGTGATATTTATCTTCACTACCATAGATAGCGCTCCATATAATTGATGGTGATGTGTGCAAATATATAAAAATTTGTAAGTATATATATATATATATATATATATATATATATATGCTATTAAATATAATAGACAATGAATGTCTATTATGTTTAATCATGAGCCGTTGCCAAGCGGAGTTTTATGTCAACACAAAATAAAATCGTCGGTGATGGTGGATTTTATAATATTTCAGTTTAAACTACCTCTCTGAAGATGGCTCATGTGAGCCGAAAGCTTAGAAGAAAACCAATAAATAATTATCCAAATGTTGGAGAATTTTTGTCTTTATTTTCAACTGAAATTAAAGCAAAAATACGACGTTTAGAACGGCTCATGATTAAACATAATAGACATTCATTGTCTCTTATATTTAATAGCATATGTCTAGAAAATTACTTGCTGCCTCGATATACTAAATATATATATATATATATATATATATATATTGACGTGTGGATGTTAACACGAAACTTCGACAGCGGTCATAAAGACTTGTATCAAGAATTAGTTAAGTAGTTTTTCTGATTTTTTAATAATAATAATAACATATATATATATATATATATATAAATATATATATATATATATATATATATATGTGTGGATGTGTGTGTGTGTGTGCATGTGTGTGTGTGCATGTGTGTGCGTGTGTCTCCAGAAGTGCGTTATTTCCTTTTCTTTTTGTGACAAAGGCAATATAACATCAACTTTTAACCCTGAAAGGTCTACTATCATAAAGAAAATGTTGACATCAATTTTTGTAAGGTCTTTTCTATTCTTATTATCTTATAATCCTTTCTTTCTCAGAAAAAATTCAATACCTTTGAATTCAACAAATATAGAGGAGATTGAATAATGACGCAAGTACAATGGGTCTATGAGATATTAATAAATTACAATGAAAGAATTTGGTAGAAAAGGGCTAGGCATAATTACATCTAAACTTTAGCCTAGCTATCCTCTTTGCATACCATCATTTGTAAATGAAACCGTAACTAAGTATATATATATATATATATATATATACATATATATATATATATATATATATATATGATGAATTGTAAATATTGTGTCTAATTATTTTTAATAAAACCCTTTCAGATTCACGTATAATATTTCGCGTATCATGCGTGAAAGGTGTAAAATTTGTGCTGTAACATTGAGTATTAATTATATTTATTCATTACCGATGTTTCCAAGCATTTTCAATCTCTTTCTGAGATCAACCTCAAGAGTGTAAGTTGTGGTAACAAAAATATCCACAAAATTGAGTCGCTAACTATTACTGTAAGTTTTTTTCTAGCTTCAAACAGAAGAGTTGACGAATTGGTTAACGTTCATTATAATGTGAAATCTATCCTAAAATTGATGAAGCATGAAAGTCTATTCATTTTATAAATATATTAGAACGTTACTACAGTAATTATACTTGATTCTATTAATTGATGTTTTAAATTTTTTAAGGAATATTGCCTCGAGAATCTCTAGCTTGCCTTCGTTGTTTCTTTCTGTGGGATATCTGTGTTATCGATCAATAATTTTTGTATTGTGAATATGGACTGGAATGTAGTTGTAGATGTCTAGAAATGGACACATGATCAGATATATGGAATGTCAGAAGTTTTGTTAATGTAGTTGTTGTAAATCAAACATATGTTTTTATATTTATATATATAACGGAAATCAACGAAGTTTAACGAAACTTGGTTATAAGCAACCGACAATTTGAAAATAATTGCTTGAACATTATTTTTTATTGATACTCATATTTAAGTAAATATTCTATTTTTAATGATACAGTATTATATATTTTTATCTACCGGCCTGATTATTTACGATAAATGTTTATTACGAAAATGTGTACCATTCCGCAGGATTCGAACCTGCAACCCCTATCTATATAGGGGAAGCTACCATTTGATCTGGTAACGTCTTAGACCTCTCGACCACGAATAGATTCCAGTCTAAACGAGGTTTTTATCAAGCCTATATTAAAAACAGAATATCTACTTAAATATGAGTATCTATAAAAAATAATGTTTAAACAATGCATTTCATATATATATATATATATATATATATATATATATATATATATATATATATATATATATATATATATATATATCTGTGTGTGTGTGTTGGATATAAAAACTATATTAAAAAGACATTTTACTTTACACTTGTCTGACGTTTCATCCATTTCTAGACATTTTAAAAACATTTCTGACCGCATTGAAAATATAAAAAAATAATGATCGATAACGCAACTATCCTACACCAAGAAGACAACAAAAGCAACTAAAAATCCTCGAGACAATATTCATTAAATACTGAAACCGGCATATAATAGAATCAGCTATGAATACTGTAATAATATTCGAAAGTCTTAATAAAAAGAACAGTTTTTTCATGCATTAACACGCGGCTGACCATGATATTACGATATATAAAAAAATCCATTTCTGATTATTTTAACGTTCTAAAGAACGTTAAGCGAATTGTCAATCGTTATATTTAAAGCAAGTAGAAAATTTGCAGTATTTTTTAGTTACACATTTTTCAATTATTTTTGTTATGATCACTCACGCCCCAGAAGATCATGTCTGAAGGGGATTGAAAGCACTTTTGAATATGGTAAAATTAATAATAACATCATCTGTCAAATTTACACCTCATTTCTTACAATTTTCAATTATAATACGCGAAAGATTATCCGTGAGTATGAACGAATTTTATTAATAATAAGCCGACACGAAGTTTTCAATTTATTGAATCTGACATGTCTAAAAGAAAATTTGTGCTTACTATTAGAAATATATATATATATATATATATATATCCGAGTGAATAAGGAACGAAGAAAAAAAATTTAACAACGTCCAAAATATTTAAAACAGTGCTCGATATATAAAAACTATAGAGCAGTGTACATTTATTCTAAAATATACATTAGAACCTGTACAAATTTATATATATATATATATATATATATATATATATAATAGTCTATAGGTTTTAGGTATGCTATATTTATATGTTTTAAAGTCTTTCATTTGTAGAAAAACTATAAATATAAAAATATAGAGAGGGCTTCAAAATACTATTACAATATTTGTGGGTAGATTTATCAAACTAAAAATGAACAAAAGTCTATATAAACTCATATCTGCACTTACTTTCTTTTTAAGTAATTAAGTTTAAAAATATCAACTGTACATGGTGCTCTGTTGCCATATAGACAAGTTCACATGTGCCATACTTGTACATTCGCTGTTAGTCTTCAACGTTCCTCAAAGCGTAATAGTGAGTTAACCGAGAATTGCTTAAGAATTAAATGTTATGTTGCTCTCGAAGGCACTCTATTACTTTCCAGCATCCGTTAAAAAATTGATGTGGACGCAGATTTGTTGACAAATTCATTCTAGTTTGTTTTCTTTTTTCTTTTGCACTTGTGTTAATTGCCAAGTAATAGAGAGAACGGCGAAACATGGGAAGAAATTCTGGATTCTGTCTGCAATCGTCTAATGTATTGGTTACCCAGCTTCTTTTTCGTTCTGGATTTTAGCCTCAGTGACACTGCTCGGTCCCTTCTTTTTCATCCCCAAACTCTTCGTTGTAACGCTTGCATTTCGAAACTCTTCTAGAAGAGACTAGATTTCTCCCGAACGATGGAATTGAAAGTTCTGAGATTCTCGGGCCAATTAATTAGGAAATGGTAAACATTACATAAGGATTTGTCCTTTTTTAACAATGTCAAGATATTCATGTTGTGAGAAGGCAGATAATTGTTTTTACATACGGCTGCGACAATGGTAATTGATACGAAGCTGCAGTACTGCATCAGACTGCGATTCCAGACCACAGGAAGCCTTGACATGTAACATTTTCTGCTGTTTATCTTAACGTTACTGAGAGAGGATAAATAGCACCACAAACTATGGGTCGAAGAAGATCGAGATCCGATCTTGCACTAGAAATCAAAGAACACCTTCTAAATGTTTCTCACAGACTATCTATGTATCATCTCTTGTCAGGTAGCCCTAGTATGTTTTACATATCATCTACTCCATATAGTGTACTTTAAAAGCAGTGCTTGTTTCCATGTGCGTTGTGGTGCAGTGGATATCAGCTAGGAACGAGAAATCGGGGAGCCGAGTTCGAATTCCAGTTGGATTCCTTTCATTCACTTACGCGCAAATACTCTTGAGAAATGTATTAAACCGTCTCTTCCCTCCAGTTAGGGGTTAAATAACAGGACAGATTGGGTTCTATAGGCAGAATATACCGCAGAAAATACTGGCAAACTACTGCGGGATAATCTTCTGTCCAGTCAGTCATGTCGTTTCCAAGACATGATCGCCCAAGCGTGCATCACGTTTGACACTTAACTGACTGAGTGTAGTATTACAATAATCACATCCAATCTCATATTTCAAATCCAGTATAAGAAAACAAACATTTACAGCTCAAAACTGAATTAGTCAATTAAAGTCAAAATATTCATTAGGCATTCGTTTTCAAAGTTGTAAAATTTTTTAACACCCTCCCTCGGACATCCAAAAATATTTCCATCAGGAGTTCATTGAATCTAAATTTGCAATAGTAAAAACGTTATGAAAGAATGTGTTGTTTTTATTTAATGAATACTGTGGTATGTTTGGGTAAGTAATTGTGGCTCGTTAACTTTAATTATAAGACAGTAGAATAACAACCTTTTCCATTTCAGTTTTTGGCCAAGTGCCATGTGCAAATACCCTTGGGAAAGATATTAATCCGTCTCTTCTCTCCATTTATAGGTTAAATAACAGGATAGATTGGGTTCAATTGTTTTGGCAAGCGACCAGTCTACCGCAGAATGTAATGGCAAACTATTACTAGATAATATTCTGCCCAGTCGGTCATGTCTCTTTAGAGACTTGATCACATATGGCACTTACCTGACGTTTCCATATCATTTGATAACTTGTGCAGTGTTTTTTACCTTCCGAACCCTTTCCACGGAAGAACATTTGCCGACTGTTTATTGCAAAAATTACCCTCCGTTTTTGTAGCTTCAGTCTTATTTATGGATGAAGCAAAATTTGAAAGTCAGGGAATAACGAATTTAGACAGGCAATATATATTAGGTATGTACAAAAAATCACTGCTCATTTTCGATACCTCAATTTAAATTTAATTTTTAAAAATAAAAACGTTTTCTTGAAGCTTTAATTTTACCTTTAATTGAAAGCCAAGAGATTAAATTTACTAATTACCATAAGCAAAATACCCTGGTTTAGTTCAAACCGAAATTATATTGCTCGGAATCAAAAATTTAACTGCAAAAAAATTTTTTTTAAAATTTACCGCCATTATCGACGAATCGACAGCTTATGTAAACAGTAGCTAAATTTCTGATTTAAAAATCTTGCAAAAAAAAATATACCTCCTTGACACGTTATTTAAGTCGATTTTTATAATTGAAACCTACCTTTATCTAATTTCAAACAAGTATTAAGTGCTTACTGACTTGATATTTACGAAATAAATCACTCTTTAAAAACAGTAGCCCTCTTGTCAGCGCTTATCTAGGCGATAAATTACGTGTTGACAAGTAGCAGGTGTGAATGACGTTTGGATGGCGACCGAAAGTGACAAAAAAATCGTGTAGCTTAAAACGTAATATTTGGAAATTTAAATTTTTTTTTGTTGTTTTTTAACTAAATAGTAAAATTAAAAATTTAACATAATATTTTCAGCAAGTATAACATTTTATAGAATTTTAGTTTAGATTTATAGCCAGACTATGCTTTCTGAATAAATAAAAATAAAATATGCTTTCTGAATAAATAAAAATAAAATATGCTTTCTGAATAAATAAATAAAATGTGTTTTCTGAATAAATAAAAATATGCTTTCTGAATGAATAAAAATTTAAATTTCTTTTAAAAGAAAGAAGTAAATTAAAAAAAAATAACTGAACTAAGTTATGTTATTTATTAATATTTTTCTGAAATATTAAATATTTTTATGTTTAGATATTACATATTTATCTTACATTATTAATATGCTTTCTGAAAAAATTAAATTTCTTTTAGAATAATTTTAATTTAATAAAAAAAGAATGAAATTAGAATCAAAGTTTGGTTTGTTTAGTTTTCGATGTAAGGGGAATTCATCCAAACACTTGTTAACTTCTAAAAACTATACGACCTCTACGGAAACTTGTTTCGATCCCTATGGAACACCGTACTTAATAAAAATTTCCAAAATTTAATTATTTTTAATTATTTTAAAAGTAAAATTGGTGAATGAATTTTATTAAACTTTTCAATTTTCGATAGGTAATGTGATAATCAATTCTTAAGTAAGAGGAAATTCAACAACGTTTTAATAAAAGGTTTTTAAAATATTTTTAACACTTTTATGAATTATTATAATAAAAACTAAAAAATAAAAACAATTATTTCAAAATTTTATTAGTAAACGAAAAAAATTTTTTTCTTCAGAGTATAATGTCCTTAATAATTATTATTTATTCCAGCAATTAAAAGTTTATCAAATTAAGTTATATCAGAGATTTATTGCATTTTTATCTTACTCTTCGAAGCAGATTTTCGGCCAGGTTGTCCACTTTAGAATAAAAAACATAGATGATTTATATGCCCCAATGAGTCCTGCATTTAACTAATAAAAAAATTTATACAGCTAATTAAAATTTATTAAAATTTCATGGATTTACGTAGAGGGGGGGTAACAGAGTTTAAAAAATATATTTTCACCAAGAAATTTAAACAAATAATAATTTCAAAAATAATCTCATTCATTTGTGAATGAGTACTGAAAGTTTCATTCAAATCTGACTATTATTTGATTTTTGCGAGAATTTTCAAATTAATGTGTTTGTTACCGTGACAAAAGTGGGTTCTGTCATCATTACCACGTAACCTATTGTAATAAAGGCGTAATTTGTTTTTTAGCCGCTAACTCAAATAAAACAACATTTTCTATCAAAATTTCGAAAATGTTAGTAGAGATTCAAAATTTTTTTAAAATAATTAAAAATTGCTTTGATCTTTCCTCTTAATAAAAATATAAATATTTTGATGGAAAAAGTTAGTTTTATTAAGTTTATGAACTTTTTTATTAATACTATGCTGTTTCATGCTGTTTTTTAGCGATATTTTGTACGTACCTAATATATATAGATGGAACGGAATCCGTTTATTGTATAGGTTGGAATTGTCGCTAACGGTCTGGTAGTTCTATACTTCTGTCTTACATAAGCAGTCTAGTGGGATCTTAAGTAGGAACGGTTAACCCTGCCTGATACAATACCGTTTCCCAAGCATAATCGACAATCCCTACAAGTTGGGGTTTATCAAAATCATCCGAAGTTTAAAAGTTGGAATAATAAAAGTATTTCGTTTTTATGTTAAAGTAGAATTTTATTAACAGAATGGAATAACATCAATTGGTAGGAGTTAAATGTTTAACGATAAAATGTAGGACGTCGTTAAATGTTTCAAGTAAGGTGTTAAGTGAATCCAGATTACTAACTGAAGGTAGAAATGTGTTTATCCGGAAGATATTAACAGGTTTGTAATAAAGTCTTTATTTATTCATTTTTCAAAACAAAGAGGAAGGTAAATCAATAAATGAAAAAAAAATACTCATCGAAGTTAGCTTTTAGAAGTCAGTTGAAGTATCTTATTGTTTTTGTTGGAGTATTATTCTTCTTTGTTGATGGCGAGAATGGCGCGGGGGAACTAAAAGAGATAAAGGAAAATACGACAGGAAATGACAAGTAGAAAGAATGTGTGTCGGGCTTTATATCTGGGTCAGTAGATTGAAGTTCCTTTTGTCACGTCTTAGTGGTGTAGGGTCTCGTTTACATCTTTGATTCGAATTTCCTTCTCTGTTTTTAAAGCAGCATTTTTCACATTGGCTTATTATTTTCTCTCTCAGTTTTGAAAATCATTTCAGTTCATTTGTTAGAATATTAATTTAACATCGTATCGCGAAATTTGGCTTAGTCATTTTCTGACGGTGCTGTGACAATTCTTTTTTCCTACTGTTCAAAATTGAGACTTCACACAGGGTTGTGAAATCTGTAAAATGTGAAGAGAATAGAGTTACATTTACTTCCGTATTCGCCACAACTTTATTTAGAACACACTTTCAGATTTTTTTATCGGATTTAAGCTTGCTAATACACGTTCTGGCGCATTGGATATCGGCTCGGAACGAGAAATCGGGGAGCCGAGTTCGAATTCCAGCTGAATTCATTGCATTCACTTACGAGCAAATACCCTTGGGAAAGGTATTAATCCGTCTATTCGTTCCAGTTATGGGTTAAATAACAGGACAGATTGGATTCTATAGCCTTGGTCGGCAACCAGTCTACCGCAGAAAGCAATGGCAACCTACTGCCGGATAATCTTCTACCCAGTCAGTCATGTCTCTTTCGAGACATGACAGCCAAAGCGTTTATCACGTATGGCACTTAACTGACTGAATACGAAGATGCTTAAGACATTTTCCATTACACGTGTTCTTCATCAGCTTGTAGGGACGCCGAGAAAGTTTGTGTTTTAGTTTTGTTTGACGGCATATCAACCTCTGTGGGTTATTTTATGCCGAAAATGTAGTTTAAGGATTTTTTTAATCTTCGATTATAGTAAGATATTTTGATTTAGTCAGATTTTGATGAAAAAAATGTGTTTTCATTTTATGTTAGAAAACTAAAGATGTCTTCTAGTTTTGTATTCAAAAATGTATTGCTGGTAAAAATTTTTTTCCTTAAAAATGTATGATGGCAATAATGTTTCTCTTCAAAAATGTGTAATGGTAATAATCCTCTTTCTTCAAAATGTGTATTGTTTGTAATATTTTTCATTCAAAAATGTACATTTTACTATAAAAATCTACTGCATATATATATATATATATATATATATATATATATATAAAGTGTATTTTATACTTTCACAGTGTGTTGACCCCATTTTGGGTGTTAACTATTTACCCATAGCTTGGACCCTAACAGGTGCTACCACTCCGGGTCAGGGTGGACCTGGGAACATACGAATTCATTACTCTTTTCGTAATACAAGATTTTAGATTCGATCGTATATATCCCGATAACCAACAATGATAACTGGGATAATAGTGATCTGAATGCTGCATATTGTGTCATCCTCAATCTTGAAGTAGGTTTAATCCGAACAGTTGCCATCTTTTAAGTATTTCACCCCAAAAAAAGCGGGGCAACTACTAGTGTGTATGAAGCTACAGTTATCAGAAAGGTTGGTTAAAGGGAAAATTGAACAAAGAATCAAATACGAAAGGGATCCAAGAAGATAGAAAATTGCAATTGAAGTTGAAGTTAAATCTTTGGAGAATGTAGCTGCCATGAAAGCAAGTAAACGGAAGGGAGTTCCACAGATGATAAGTGCGAGAAAAATGTTCGAATGGAAGTAGCGGTTTACATATTTCAGATCTAAAAGGATAGTTAACAAGCTAGTAGACGCGCGTAAATTCACATACACAGGGAACCATTCTCATAAGGGCATTTGTCTTAAAACCATTTGTAGAAAAGACAAAATGAAACCATAAAACGTCGTTTAGACAATGACTGAAATCGCGAGTACCGATTACATTTCACAACCTTCTTTTGATTTTATCAAGAAAACCGAGATGAATAGCATGAGCATCCGACTAGATATGGCAATAATATTCAACACACGGACGTATGGTAGATTTATAAATTTGCACAATGGGTTCTGAGAAGGTTCCATGGAAATATATGTAGAATACTAATGATAACGAGTAAGGATCAATTCCTTGTTTGGATTCTGTCAAGAATATTTTCATGAATAGCAAAAGCACCCGACCAGATAAAGCAAGAGTATTAAATGCGCAACTGAAAGGTAGATTTATAAATGTGCAAGAGGGATTCTGACGAGTTTTCATGAAAATATATGTAGCAAAGTACTGATAACGTGTAAGGACCAATGCCGTTGGAAATCCTTCTTTGGATTTTGTCAAGGACATTTACATGAATACCAGAAGCACCTGACCAGATAGGAAAAGTGTTTTCAATGCACGGACGAATGGTAGATTTACAAATGTGGTAGATATATTCTGACTAGGAAAACATTCTTCCTCGATATATTTACCCAAACTTCCTAGTAGAAGATACAGCCGTAGATCCAATATATCTCTTTCGCTTGAGGTCGGTTAAAAAGGAGAGGCTATGGCTTAAGTGATTTCCTCTCAAATTTCTTTTACCTTGATTTTATTCTTACAAGGAACAAGCACATTGATGACAACGAAAATTCTTTCAGTTAAGTGCCCTACGTGATACTTGGTTTGGGCGATCTTGTCTAGAAAGAGACTGGGTAGAAGACTATCATGCAGTAGGTTGCCATTGCTTTCTGCGGTAGACTGGTTGCTAGCCAAGGCTATAGACACCAATCTGTTTTATTATTTAACCCATAACTAGAGGGAAGAGACGGATTAATATTTTCCCAAGTGTATTTGTGGGTAAATAAACGCAAGGAATTCAACTAGAATTCGAACTCGGCTCACCAATTTCTCTTTTCGGGCTGATATCTATTGAACCACAACGCACATCCGAAAATTCTTTACTTTATTTTTTTAACGCCAGTGAAATCTGATTTCATTTAGTCTTCCTAGATGAGATCAGTTTATAATTTGATGGTATACAGGACCTTGACTCGGTTGTTTTTGATCAAAATAGTTGACTGATTACTACTATTTTTTCATCGACTTTAAATTCATAGGAGCCGAAGCTGATAAGTGGTCAACGGCGGTATTTGTACTCCATCTTTAAAAACATTTCAAAGGTTCTAATGACATTGTCTATATATTTTAATATTACAGAAAATGAACTTATTACCTTAGTGGTCGATATAAATTATAACAAAAGTAGTATTTAAGGCGGGGGTCTTAGTCGGTTACCAATATTCTTTCAGTTTTTTGTTTTTCAGTTCAACTTTTGTCAAGTAAATTCAATAAGATTTTGTCTAATGGGGTTCGTGTCCCTCTCAAAATGTTTGTGAAAATATATCTCTCTCTAGCTTTCATTTTCTCTGGATTTCTCTGGAACGTTTTTCATTCTTACCTGAAGATCATTAATTATCGGTTTTCTCTATCTATGCCTTATTCTGATTTTGTCAATACAAGAATTTAATTTCGATGTCTTTTGTCGCTACCATTTCTTGTCAGCTTGAAATCAACGCATCGGCGTCAGGCACATAGCATCTTTCGCAGATTATTGCAGTTCCAAGCAACACAAGCTGTCGAATCGACAGTTCCACCAGTTTTAAATGTCAACGCGCCATATCACGCACATTGTAGGTAACAATCCCCATTCCCTTCACACCCCTTTTCTCCTTGATAAGTTCCTCATGATATTTACCACGAAACGCTATTTTATGAAGTCAGTAAGTTAATTAGTTGATGTTCACGATACACACTTGGGCGATCATGTCTCCTTAAATTGATAATTTACTATGTAAAAGATTTTCTCGCAAGTAGGTGCCATTTCTTCCTACGGCACACTGATTGCTAATCCAGTATATGGAACAAAATATGTCTTGCTATTCAATTTAGGACTTGAGGAAGAGAAGGATTCATACCTTTTCGGTGTGTATTTGCACGTAAGTGAAGCCACAATTTAAACTGGACTTCAAACTCCAACTTTTCATTCTCACTTGATATATGTTGCACTATCACATACATATTTGTGGTTTTACATTATTCGGACTATTGCCGTCATGTTTATTGCCATTTGTACGACGTTTCGGCCGTTGTGCGTTCTGGCCTTCTTCAGGTGCTAGGGATTTCGAACCGAACTCTTTATTGCAATCACTGGTGTAATTCATTCTCATTTCTTGTGTTAAGGACACGTGGCCTAGTGGATATAGTCATTTGTAAAGTCCTGGGACTTGAACAAAAAAGAGATTTCAATACCAGACTACGCAGCAGTGAACAAGTAACTTGCAGGGTTAGAGAGAGATAACTCATGATATCCAATCGAGGCTTTACGCAAAGAATGAGGATGATAAACCCCAGTGATTGTAATAAATGGTTCGATTCGAAATTTCTAGCATCTGAAACGTCAGCAAAGAAAATGAGGAGAATTGTCTGTATAATGTAAATACTGTAAATACTACATCATCTCAGAAATATAGACAAATACGTATTTTTGTGAAACGGATTCACATATCGATCCATTTCTTATCACCGCAATAATAACCATTTCTAATCTAGAGCGAACTATCATAATATGTATATAAACCTAAATTTTATTTACTTACGATGAAACATGCTACATCAAGTGGTGAAAAAAATTGTTAAAGAAATGGATGCCATAACTTATTCTGATTTTGTCAATACAAGAATTTAATTTCGATGTCTTTTGTCGGTACCATTTCTTGTTAACTTGAAATCAACGCATCATATATCGGCATCAAATCAGATTAAAGTTCTTCGATCATGGTTATGCTTGTACTATTTCAGCGTAATCATTCCAAAAATATTCAAAAGCGCTAATGATATGGTCATCATTTTCCAGATCCTTTTCACAACGTCTGAACTTGTCCGAATCTAGTCGGAGATAGATGTTAATTCGGAGAGGATTAGCGTTCAATTCTTGAGTATTATTATTATTATTATTATTTCTTCACAGTTTGGGGTTGATAATTATTTGAATTAGTTAATTAGGGAATTCGATAACCAATTAATCTGAACGATTCTAATTTGGAAAATTGTTTTTCTTTTAGGAAACCTTAAATCTTTATTGCAAAATCAGTTAATTAATTAACAGAACCATTCACAATGTAAATGATGAGCAATCCTAATGAAAGCCGTCAATATGGCTACGAAAAGGTTTGATTATCTGTGAGATATAAAGACCAACATGTGCAAACAGAATTACTTGAGATGCTTTTAAAATGTAACCTCCTAAGTAATAAAGAGTTTAGCTTTCCCAAGAGTCACTCAAAGTAGAATTTGTTGGCTAGATGATTTGTTTAATAGCGTTAGGGTTCATGTAATATCGACATTTAATATTATTGTGAGATTTGAACTAATAAATTTAACGATTTCCCCGATGAACTAAGATCCCAATAGGCAAAGACGCAGACGACACCACACTTTATTCTCGCCTTGATCAAAAGTCTGCCGAGGCCGACAAAGCAAACCTCGCTCCCGAGCTCGACAAGGACCTCCAATCCTTGGTGGACTGACGGAAAAATGGCTCGTGAAATTTTACTTGAGCTGCAAACTGTTAATCACAACAGACAATTGCTCCTACCCCACCATTAGCATGGAGAAATCTAGTCTACCTGAAAGCAAAACACTGCGCCTCCTCGGATTAACTCTCACAACAGACCTCAAGTGGAATGACTATATAGAGTCTATAGATAAATCTGCTGATAAGAAGGTCGGTTCTATGTGCAAGGCCAGGACGTTTTTCCCGACTGAAATAATCCTGCACATATACAAATCTACCAGCTGTCCTTCCCTTGAATGCTGCTGCCATATCTGGTCGGGTACCTCTGCTATCCACCTAGGGGTCCTTGACAATATCCAACGGAGAATCTGTAATGTGATCGATCCCGACTTGGCAGCTCTGACACAGTTACTTTCTCAATGTGGCTTCCCTGTGTCTCTTCAAATATTTTCATGGCTTCTGCTCAGATAAACTAAGCTCACTTGTACCCACCCCCATACACGAATTTGCTCGAGCCACAAGATTAGTAACTAGGTCCCACCCATTTACTGTGAAATCAAAAAATTGTAAACGCAAATTATACTCCCGCATCTTCTTTTCTCACACTTCGCACCGGTGCAAGTCATTTCCGTTTACTTGCTTTCCCGACAGCTACAATCTTCAAGAAGTCATATGGAAAGTCAATAGTCATCTGCTATTTCACTAACTTGCTTCTTCTTCTTCTTCTCTCTCTCTCTCTCTCTCTCTCTCTCATGCTTCTTTCTTCGTCCACTCTACTCTCAGCATTATTCTCACCCTTCTCTTACCCACTTACTGACACACCCTCTAACCATAACATCCTACTTTCACAGTTATTTGCATAGTGTATAATACTGATGCAAGTTAGATGAAAGTTAGATGCAAGTTCAAGATTGCCTTCACATAAACACTAGAAACAGTGGTATTTTATATTCTAGCTCTCTTGAAATTATATTTTTCGACACAAATTCATATATTTAAGAATTATAGGATATCCCATATTCTTGCTTTCCTGACGGCTACAACCTCCAGAAATTTAAATGCAATGTCAATACTCATCTATTAACCACTGGACTCTAGCTTACTCCCCACCCCCGTATATCCTTCCCTTTCTCTCCATCTATGTATTTGTCATCGCACCTGCATTCTCAGCTTTCTATTGTTTCTTTCTAACTAGTTTGTACTCCTCACTCTTTTCTAATTAATCTTTTTAAAGTTATGTAGCCCCCTTGCTCGGGGTGAAATGTGGATTAATGTCATGAAATATTTATTTCATATTGTTTCTTAGTTGATTTTTTTAGTGGTATTTCAGCAAATATAGGTTTAATATTTAATATCAAAATCTAAATATTTTTCACTGAAATTTATGGCTTAAACTAAATGTATTTTTCAACGAAATATGTTGTTAGTCATTTTGATCTAAACAGTTATTATTGGTAATTATATTATAAATAAGTACTTCTTGTAATTTTCTATTAAACTGTATTGTCGATTATTATATTTTAAGCAAATATTTTTGGCTGATTTATTCATCTTTGAAATCTAAATATTTTAACTTAATTTTAGTCTTTCAACTACATATATTTTGTACTTATTTTTTTATCGCCCGGTTGACACTCCACTCACGTCTATTGCTTAAGAGGCTCATCCCTTGTTCCCTGTTTAGGATGTGGTTTCCGGCTTTCTCTTTTCCAAACTTTTCCCTATTACGTAGCCCCCTGCACATCAGTAGCATTACCGAGTTGCTCGGGGTAATACGATTAAAAAAAAAAGAAATATATATATATATATATATATATATATATATATATATATATATATATTAAGTTTATCGAGGCAGCAAATAATTTTCTAAACATATACTGTTAAATATAAGACACAATGAATGTCTATTGTTTAATCATGAGCCGTTCTAAACATCATATTTTGGCTTTAATTTCAGTTGAAAATAAAGACAAAAATTCTCCAAAATTTGGATAATTTTTTATTAATTTGCTTCTAAGCTTTCGGCTCACATGAGCCATCTTCAGAGAGGTCGTGAAGACGGTAACACAATAACATCCACCATCAGCGACGATTTTATTTTGTGTTGACATAAAACTCCGCAAGGCAACGGCAATAGTTACCAAAAATAACAAACGCAATTATGAAATCTGCAATGTGGCTCTATGACGTCACACCGCGTGATATCTCGAAATGACAACAGAACCATGGATTCAAATGAAATGTAATGTGTTATGGCCAGATTTAAAAGTGATTTTATAAAGTCTGGGTTGTTTGGATTTAATGTACATGGCCTCCAATATCTGAATGTTCTTTTACTTATATATATATATATACAATTTTGTACATTAAGATTTAAGGTATCATATATATATATATATATATATATATAGTCATCCGCAGACAGATCTGTTTCGCCGTCAGTTAGACTCCGATTGCTTTTAACCCAGGATTGAAACCCGACCGAATTGGCGTCAGTCGGCGATTCTTCCTCTGGGCTATGGGCGTTCGGTAGAAGAAAGAATACTTTTTAGCGTCTATATTGTCATTATACCCTCCCAATAGTCAGAGTGCTCTAATCCATTTCTGAATGAGCGATGCGTACATACCAGAGTAGCTACTGTTTTTTCAATGTCTACCATTCTTCTAGTGTGCTCAATCAGGGTGTGAGAGCGTAAATAGTCTTATATATATATATATAATATATTTATTATCTATAATAAAATTTGTTGATTTTAATTGTACTATAAAAGCGTATTTTTTTAGATTTGCACTGATTGTAAATTTGCTATAAAATTCAGAGTTAAATAAATTTAAATATGATACTAGGCTGTTGAATTTTTTTTTGTTGTTGTTCACTATTTGCACATAGCTGGAACATTCCATTGTAGTACCGCACCGGATAAGCGACGAACTGTGAATAATAGTATCCTTGTTGTCGGATGTACTTCGTTGTTACTAAACTAATAACGGTTCGAATTTTGTGTTTTGAAAAGCCATTTTAACATAGAATTTTTGTATACATAATTTGTAACATACAACGTGTCTTAGCACGTGCAATAACCTGTCTTCATCAGCCGCCGACCAGGGGTGATGTCACGGTTTCAGTGGATATGGCGGGACCGCCACCACTGGTGCCACAAGTAGCGTTTGCCACCAGGCAGGGTATAACGATAAACTTGTTGATTGTCTCTTTTGTATATTCTCATAAAGACGTAAATAAAACGATCGTTCCTCTATGCAGTTTGTATCGGTAATGAAATTTTCCGAACGCGTTTGCCGTTATTAATGCGCTCGTGAAAGAAGGAAAAAAAACGTTATAGATGACCGCACAAATATCTCACTTGCGCATATTAGATCGTGATGTTGCGCGATTTTTGTTCGCTTGTTGTTTTGATCTCGACATAAACCAACTTGACGCGTTCTGTACCGCTGTTCGAATGCGGTTTGAAGCGCTTTTTAAACCACGGCCAGTGATGCCTTCTTTTAGAAAGGAAAGAAATAACTGAATGTCACAGAAACCCGCGACACCCAACCTCAATAGGCATCACGTTACACTTCCAGCCATTGTCCACACATTCGGCACGCAGTGACTCGTATCGGTTTTTCATTAGTTCGTGCGCTTCTACCCTGTTCTCTTCCCAAGGGATTGTTAACTCTATTAGGAAGACAGTCTTTTTTGAGTCTGACCACAATACGATGTTGGGGCACTTGTTTGTCTGTGCGATGTGTATTGGACATTTTAATGACGTCCTTAGGTCTACGGAAACCTCCCAATTACTGGCTCCGCTCATCCGCTTCATATTCGGGACTGTTTGTTTTTTCTTTGCAGGGCATTCACCCTCCTTATGAAATCTGATCCTAGTCTCCTTGGCTGCCACAAGCTGTTGGTTAGCTGTCTCACATTGTGTTCTTATTAACTCCTTGATCACCTCTAATACCTTGTTGTGTCGCCACGTATACATCTGGAGTGATTGAGGACAAGCAGAAAGCACATGACACAAGGTACCTCGGTCCTTTTTACAGGAAAAACAGAGATCTGTATCTATGTATCCCCACATTTTGAGGTTTGTTTTATTTGGAAGAAGGTCGTATGTAGACCGAAGAAAAAAAGATATCGCCAATGGCTCCATCGTTATTAACGAGTTCCAAGTTAGTTTAATCGGCTCTATATCATTCCATGTTGTTCACTTGCACTGTTTAGCTTGAGTAATAGCAGTGTCTATTCTATGCTCCTCTTCGAACATTTTAACTTCTTCCATTACCGTCCGCCTCTTTCCCTTTGGTTTCTCCTTGGAGAAGAACTTGTGCGTTGTGTTTTCCAGTTCAGCCCGATCATTTTGAGTCACACCCATGATATCTCTGACTCGTAGGCTATTTTCCGCTTCTTGGGTTGCCTCTGCAGTATACCACTTTGTACCAGATTTAATCCCTGGATGCACTATCTTAATACAATAATCAGCCAAGTCCCTCATCATTATGTGTAAGCGTACCTTCTCAACCTTGAGTTCCTCCACTAATGAGTGTATAGGCAGCTGCAGATGTCCGGAGTTGGTATATAGCCTGTTGGGACGCCCGCGCCTATTCGGCTATAATAGACTATTCCATTACTATGTAAAGTAACGGTGGCATCTACGGAGGGAAGTGTGCCCAGCAGCCGATCGACAAGTCAGTCGTAGACTTCCGGTGACGACCCGGAAGTACCCATTGCTCATACTACGTCTTACGACGGTTGAGACGATTAACCTTTATTCTTGTATTGGATACTAATAACCTTTGTAAATACTATTTTCACGGAATACAACAATTAACCTATTCCGGTTGTTGAGTTATTTATTCTTACTCACGAAATAACATAGCCCCATTTTCGAAAAACAAGGAGGAACTCCAACCCACTTACTCAGGTATTTATTGATCACTTGCTCAATACGCTCAATACGAGATAATGCAATTTCATACATCTGCAAAGGCCACAAAAGGCGGGGTAATAGGTCATGTTGGTAACACCACGTTTTCATTTTGCCGGGCAGATAGGTTCTATCGATCGAAATTAGATCCCTTAAAGCTGCTTTCTGTAATTCTGTACCCCGATGTCGATCAGTCAGAGGGATTTCATACATCCGTCCGAGGATTTTCACTGGCATTTCCTTTACTGTTGGTATTGTTTTGTCACCAATTCTGAAGTGAATTTCCTTGACAGATTCTCGAAGTAATGACCGGCTTCGACCTTTCTCCGACTTTGCCTTCATTCTTGCCCATGTGAAGAGATCATGATATTTTTGTAATAGTTCATCGGCAACAATTTTATAAGGGACGAGAATGGTGATATCATCCATAAATGTTCTAGAAGGGGGAAGGACCAGTTGTTCATTAGTCATTACTCCGTCGGCTGTGCTTAATGCGCCTCGTAAAATTAACTTCATGACCAGAACGAAAAGAAGCGGGGAAATTACACAGCCCATCATGATGCCGATCTCAAGTGTTTGCCATTTGGTAGTGTAACCATTGACGGTGAATTTCATAAAAGCTGAGCTAAAATACTTTATTATGATTTCCCTAATCTTGCAAGGGAAATTGAAAGGGCCATTCCTATCAACTTATGTGGGACTGACCCATATGCATTGGCAAGATCAAGCCATACTCCATGGAGTTCTGTTTTATTTCTTTTGGCTGATAGCATGGAAAAATTCGTTTGTGCGCTTTGATAATGCTTAACTTTTTTTGAAACATAAATATTTTTGAAACATAGAAAACCCTAATTAAGTTCTTCGTTTAATTTATTGGCATGGGTTCAAAATTGGATCCCAAACATTTACCAAAATGAACATAGCATAAAGAGACGAGTCCACAAGTGATCAGACTGCACAAAAGTGATCCCAGAAATTCCGTACGACGATCATGCAGTATTTACAACGAACAATTATAAACAGTTGTTGTGCAAACCCCACGACAAAATATCAGATAATTTTTTGGGGCTTGATTCGTGTGATCACTTCAACAGTTTTTTAGTTAGAGTATTGGCAAAGTGAAAAATCTAGATAAAAGGGTTTCTCATCATCTCAATGAAAATGCAAAACGTATACGATTTCCAGTGTACTCGAAGCACTTTCTGCCTTTCACCAATGATCCCATTTCAGACCAGTTAGTCACTTGCGAGGAAAAGTGGATACTTTATAATAACCGTAATAGATCAGGTCAATGACTTGCTCGTGTTGAGTCCCTGAAATATTTCCCAAACCAAATTTGCATCAACAAAATTTTTTGGTGATTGTCTGGGGGTCTGCAAGTGATGTCATCCACTACAGTTTTCTAGAAGCCAATCACATCATTAATGCAGAGCTTTATTGCAATCACTTTACTAGAATGTATACTCTTCTGCAAAAACTGTTACCTACATCGATGAATCAACATGCTTCACCTCTGCTATTCGATAATCAGCGTCCACATTTTGCAAGAATGACGTTGCAAAATCTCAGACTTGGGATACAAGAGTTTATATCATCCTCCATATTATCTTGATTTTCCTCCCACTCATTATCATTTTTAAGCACATGATGGTAAAACTTTTAGGTTAAAACAAGAGGTGGCTTCCGTTTTCAAAGATTTCGTTGCATTACAGCCAATAAATTTTTATCAAATTTGAATAAATAATCTCGTCGATCGATGGTAGATGTGCGTAGGTGGTCAAGGTTCGTATTTTGACTAATTTTAACATTTAAAAAAGTTAAATCTTTAAGAGAAAGTTATGTTTCTGATATCGCCCATTATTTTTGTAACAACCTAATTGTTTATCGTCATACCAAAGACTACTCAAGGTAGATACTTATAAGTAAGGAGTAGGAGTTAAATACTATGAGAGGAATTATGGTGTTATGTTTGCTTGTTCGGTGACATCAATCCCATATTTGTCATTTATTCAAGAAATGTAATTTTCTTGGTAATTATTAGTAATTTTCTATTATAACAATGTAGTGCTGTTATTTTTTTTATAAAATCGTATTACTGGTTATATTTTTTTCTGTGATATACACTAGGATTTTCCGAATATTTTTTTATATATTCATACTGTTTCAACCTTGTTCAAAGAGTTTACTATTTACGCTAAATGTTGCTACCACCGCATGTCGGAATGGAGCAGGGACCAACAGCATTTAAACATGGTTCCAGATTTTTCAAAACCTCAAAATCAGAGGTCTTCTTACCGGGTGTAATTTATCATCATGCCAAGGACGAATGTGGAAAAGTTAGTACAAATAATGTTTGAATCTACAACTTGAAACGGGCAAATGATTGGAATGCAAGCTCCAGGTAATCAGTTTCTTTGAAATAATCTGTCTTGGTGAAACCAATGTTTGTTGGCTGATTTGGGGTTTTCAGCTTATGAACACTTTGTGAAATATGTAACACCGAAAGTTACTTAGTATAGTAACAGCTTCTTTGAAGGCCCGTTTGTTTCAAAGCGGGGAGAAATATATAAATGTGTCTTTACCTTGATCGTTGACTGGTTGGGAATGCCATATGATCTAAGCTTAAATTTGCTGATATTGTAAAGAATAAAAAGTCCAAATTGATAATTGGAATGCCAATTTCCAATTTCAGTCTGGTTTGTTATGTTCAATTACCTTCATTTGTTTGACTCAATCTTTGGGTTAAATATTAGGTTATGTATTAGTGAATTGTGCGTTGTAGATGTGCGTTGTGGTGCATTGGATATCTGTTCGGAATTAGAAATTGGGGAGCCGAGTTTGAAAGGTATTAATTCGTATATTCCTTCCAGTTACGGATTAAATAACAGGACAGATTGGGTTCTATAGCCTTGGTCGGCAACCAGTCTACCGCAGAAAGCAATGGCAAACTACTGCGGGATAATCTTCTGCCCAGTCAGTCATGTCTTTTTCGAGACATGATCGCCCAAGTGTGTATCACGTATGGCACTTAACTGACTGACTGAATGTAATAGAAATATAATTAAAACTTCTACTGGGTATAAAGTCTTATATTGTTATGAAGTAATAAACTGATCCCCCACTAATTACTACATAATAATATAATACAGCTCTTCCCCTTTTAGCTATGAGTCAAATAACAGGACAGATTGGGTTCTATAGCCTTGGTCGGCAACCAGTCTACCGCAGAAAGCAATGACAACCTACTGCGGGATAATCATATGCCCAGTCAGTCATGTCTTTTTCGAGACATGATCGCCCAAGTGTGTATCTCGTATGGCACTTAACTGACTGACTGAATGTAATAGAAATATAATTAAAACTTCTACTGGGTATAAAGTGGGGGATCAGTCTTATATTGTTATGAAGTAATAAACTGATCCCCCACTAATTACTACATAATAATATAATACAGCTCTTCCCCTTCTAGCTATGAGTCAAATAACAGGACAGATTGGGTTCTATAGCCTTGGTTGGCAACCAGTCTACCGCAGAAAGCAATGGCAACCTACTGCGGAATAATCTTCTGTCCAGTCAGTCATGTCACTTAACTGACTGATTAGTGAATTATTCTGATCGTTAATTGATTCTTACTATCCAAAAGATTATGTGGCTTTAATAACCTGCGAAAGTTTGAGAAGGTGTTAAGTACAAAGTAATCAAAAAATAAACAAACACTGATTTTATTTGATGTACAAAATTTTATTTCGGATGAGCAGAGAGACAAAAGAAGTAGTGGCCTTTTGATAAAACTCGGCAAATTTCGTTGTTGTGTATATATATACACCAAAAGAAAATTTTAGGTCTACTCTGCATATTTACAAAAGACGTTAAACTGAGATATATTTATGTTTTTTAATTATAGATAGAATTTCAGTGATAACCGTGAATTTGGTTATATATTTCAATTTATATCTTTCAAGTTTCTCTAACTGATAAAGAATTCCAGAGTGGATATTTCTTCCAAAAATACACCCAGTTGAATTATAAATATTTTTAATGAGAAATGTGATATTTTTATTTTAACCATTGATTCCTCAGTAGATGTTTTAGCTAAATGCTAAATAAACGTTAACTCCTTACTGACTAATGACGGAAATGAGACAAGACATATATATCTATCTTTCTTCAATAAAAAAAAGGAAAGTTTGCGAATTACAATATCTTTTATTATAAATGTTTTTAATTTTGAAAAAAATTGGAGAAAACGTTATCTTCAAAGAGACATAAGAATTGAATATATAGAGTGTATTGCGGAGAGATAGGTTCAAATATGAACATTTTGCTGTTAAGATAAATATTTATGGAGAAAAAAGGCTGGAAAAAGACGGAATTATGAATGTGTGGTTTCAAGAGTTAAGAATGCTGGTGTCTGTGTTATGAAAAGAGGGTTTGGAGGAAGAGAGACCTGGAGGTTTGATTACATTCAAGAATAAATGTAGAATATCATCCTAATATCTAGTTCATGCGTATTTGGAAAAAAAATCACCTTTCAACAAGATACTAGTTTCAAACATTTTTAAATTCAAGGTTATCTTAAGTTAAAAAAGAAAAACAATATCTTAGAAATTGTGACTTAGCTATCAAAATCATCTGACGGAACTCCTAGTAAATAATTATTTGACGAATTGTATAAGAGATTTCCAGAGAGAAAGAGTGGGCTTTTCCTATTGTTGAGGAATGTTTTGGAAGATCTACTTTTTTTTAAATTAATAGAAAGAATGCCAATGATTCGTATAGCAATCATTTCTTCAGCAAAAACACTGACATATAATCCCTAAGAAAAGCAAGTCATATTGGTTCGCTTTATTTTCATGTAATTGAGGCAGGCGTTTGTTTTGTTGAAGAAAACAAGAGATGATGATTTTCTATTTAATCGTAATAACCGCGACAAATTTTATCGCCAAAGTTTGTCTGAAGGGGTAAAAACAGAGTAATAAAAAAAGAGAAACGAATGTTTCATGTGTATCTTACAAAATATTTATAATATTTGTTCTTTATTCGCTCGTAGAAATTTTAAACCTTGATCTGTCTAAAGAATTTTAGATAAAGGATAACAAAGACATGAAGATGCTAAAATGCATAGCTTCTACACCAGAATCTATACAGACATTATTATTTGATTCGAAGAAGAACGAAAATACTTACCGTGGAAATTGCTAAGCACCACCACTGGAAGATCAAAAACATTTTCTATTCATTGAAACAAATAATGTATATTTAAGTTTTGAAGAAGGGCGATTATAGAAAATTATGTTTGAAAAAGCTTTACTTAAAATGCCTATCAAACAATTCTAAAAAATCGTGTCCAACATTGTCATGTCGTGGTGTTAATTTACACAATCCCATAATTTTGGGTTCTATAATTTTTACATCCATAAGATAGGGACATATTCACCCTCATCAGCTTTTATTTTTTCTCTAACTGACTCTATTTATGTGAAAATAGATTAATTTAACGATTGTTGATAGATTGTAGTGTACTTTATGGCGATGGCGAACAACGATTGGACACAAGTAAATGCTTAAACATACTTTAACAAAAATGTTCTAGCAAATTAGAAAGAAATCATTTTGACCTCTTGACACCTTCCGTATTATACCGTCGGCAGAGACGGCAGAGTATTGCAACCATAATTGAGTATACCTATCAGAAATAATTATGCGTACTTGTAGAGAGAATAAGTAAGATTTTTGAAGAATAAAATAATAATTACGGTCTATTTTTATCTATGACCTTAAGTAGAAAAGATTGCCATTGCCTATCTAGAGTGCAAATTATAACAATGACTATATTATTTATTCAGTAAGTAATATTTCGAGATTAGACTTTTACGACTTATAAAGTTTCTGCGGGTTATTTAATGTCAGAATATATTTTCTGTGATATTACATTTTTGGAATATATACTATTGATATGCTGATACACATCCTACCATGAAAATCATATTTAGGAGGGAAGAAATGAATTCATACCTTACCCAATGATATTTGCACGTAAGTTTGTATAATGAACTCGATAAGAATTAAAACTCAACTCTCCGACTTTATAATAAATTTGATTATATTTCTAAGATGAGGTAGTGTAATCATGTGCTCTTTTGACATTATTCGGTCTGTGTCCTCGGGGACACATTGTCTAGTGGATACATGGTTGAACAAAACATTTAAAGAGTAGATTAAAGGAAGGCATTTGAAACATATACATATGGAAAACTAGCAGTATAGCCCGGCTTTGCTCGGGTGTAATGAAAGCTTTAAAACTAATCCATGATCCTGAAGCGAAAGACTAAAAAGCAATAGTTGTTTCCAGCTAAAGCGAAACTGTAGACTGAAAGAAAAATGAATGGATGTAAGTCCAATTTTGATTTCCTGGTATCGATATCAAATGTTCTGCACTATTGTAAGAACTGCATCTTTGAAACTTCTGAATATCGTTTCTTATGTCTTTTTTTATGAGTGTATCAAATTCGATTAAAATCGGACCACTCCTTCTATAACCCGATTTTTTCGATTATCGATTTTCGATATTTATCGAGGATACCTCGCCACAAAACCTAGACAAAAACACACGCAGACGCTTATAGTTCAACTGTGTAAGTTTTCAAGAAAATCGATTCAGCCGTTTCGGAGTCTAGAACTAACGGACACACACACACACAGAGACACACACACACAAAGTTCCATTTATAAATAAGTTTAGATGAATGATTCATGGATTTAGAACAATCTACCCCGCTGAACAAAATAATGTGTTTAGTTCAAAATTTCGACCACCGGAAAAAGGTCGGATCGTAAAGTGTTTGATGTTCATGAATACGAAAAAAAAAAATCTGGACAACAATCCGAAAAATGTAGTTAGTATATTTCCGAAGAGTTATCCATTATTCCCCATGTAGATCCAAGTTTATAGCCCCCTAACACAGCATCTCAAGCAGTTACCAATCCAACTACTTAAAAAGCTTAATTATTGCTTAACTTTGCAGATTGTATGAGTAACAGTGTCCCAGATAAACTGATCGATTATCTTTCTGTGGTTTCTCATCTCATGAAATAACTTTTTAAACCAGAAAACAGTTTTCCATTTTAATTATTTACGGTGAGGAGAAGGAAGATGTTTATGATTTAATGATAAAAGTTTTACTGATTAACCCACAGGTGGAGTTACAAAATGTAGATTCATATATTTCTCAATTAAAATTTCATATAAGTCAATATAACGAAATGAACGAGAAATCTAAGACATTTTTCGTCACCAACCAAGATGATTTAGACTATTTTCTCATCTTTATTACACTTTGAACAACGTTTCAGCCGTTTTACACTTCGGCATTCTTCAGGTGCTAGGAGTTTAGAACCGAACCCTTTATTATGATCACTGGGGGATATCATTTTTGATAAAATGATAAATAGATGCACTCACCTCTCAAAATTGGAAATTTCAAAAAATCTAACTAATAATCAAGCAGATAGATAGATAGATAGATAGATAGATAGATAGATAGATAGATAGATAGATAGAATACAGTCAGTTTATGGTACATATTTTGGAGATAAGTCATCACATTGGCCAAAGTGGGAAAATAAGAATGAAAGGGCGTATGATATGTCTTTTCATCCAGCTGAGGGTTCGCGAATGATGAATTCATCAGAGGACGAGAAAATTGGATTTGTCTTTTAATCATATCACCCCACTGCCACTATAGCACATGGGGTTACATGGAGCGATTGGGTATAGGAAATGTCAGAAGGAGGGGGATAGACGAGGAAGAATGTACATAGGGAGAGTGTTGGAGAGAATGGGTGCTTGTTAGTGTGTTAGGAGTTGTCTATTGACCTTACATTTAAACTCCTGGAGGTTGCAGACGTCTTGGAAGCAAGCATGCGGAAGGGAATTTCACAGGCGGGAAGTGCGAGAAAAGAAGCTGTTGGAGTAGAAATTGTGGTTACATTTCATGGGTTTCACTGTAAAAGGGTGGGACCTAGTTGCTAATCTGAGTTTCTCACGAGAAGTTATCATCCGGATTTTTATCATTTTAACGTTCACATTCTATTGATAATTGAAACTGTAATCAGTTAAAGTATAAGAAGTCTATCTAACTTACTTCCCTCTCGTCTTCATTTATATATAATTTATAAAATTCCGTAGGAAGGTCAAACACCGTTGGGAACACGAAGCGTATATGTCGAATTATGTCATTGTCCTCCTCCCGCTTTTTCTTAATCTTCTTTTTGTCTGTGCCATGTCTATCCAGAATTTTAATAACCGCAGCGTTCCAAACTTTCTTGTACTACAATTTTTTTTTTAATAACATTCGATTTCTTCTATTTTTTAAAACCCAACACTGTCATCCATTTCTACAATTTAGGCAAGTAGTTTGTGCGTTTCTTTCTTTTGGTCATCATACCTTCAATTCCTCCAGGGATTCTTTTATAATAATTTCACCCTATGCAAGTTGGAACCACTACTAGTGCACGGATGTTGTTTTTTTTAATCATTTCACCCGAGCAAGGCGGAAACGCCACTGATGTGCAGGGGGCTACATAAATGTAAAACAATTAATTAGAAAAGAGTGAGGAGTACAAACTAGTTAGAAAGGAACAATAGAAAGCTGAAAAAGCAGGTGAGATGACAGATACATAGGTGGAGAGAAAGGGAAGGTTATACGGGGGTGGGGAGAGAGCTAGAGTCCAGTGATTAGTAGATGAGTATTGACTTTGCATTTAAATTTCTGGAGGTTGTAGACGTCAGGAAAGCAAGAATACGGGAGCGAGTTCCACAGGCGGGAAATGCGAGGGAAGAAGCTGAAGGAGTAGAACTGTCGTCTGCATTTGGCTAACCTGTCTGTGATTGGGTGGGACCCAGTTGCCAGTCTGGTTGCACGATTAAACACCTGTTGAGGAGGCGTCAGTGACTTAAGTTCGTCTGAGCAGAAGCCATGAAATTATTTACAGAACAGACAAAGGGAGGCCACATTTCGACGATGGGGAAGTGGCTGCAGTCGAGCCGCCAGATCAATACCTATCACATTACAGACTCTCCTTTGGAGCCTGTCAAGAACACTGAGGAGAACGGCAGGGGCACCTGACCATAAATGGCAGCAGTACTCCATGCACGGACGGATGGTTGACTTGTATATATGCAGGATGGATTCAGGTGGAAAAAACATCCTGGATCGACATAGTGACACAACCTTCTTAGCAGTAGATTTTGCTATGGATTCAATATAGTGGTTCCATTTGATGTCTGAGGACAGGGTAAGTCCGAGGAGGCGTAGTGTGTTACTCTCCGGGAGAATCGCTTGGTCCATGCTTATGGGAGGCAGGAGAGGTTGCCTGTAATGGTTGACAGACAAGAGCTTGGTCTTAGATGAATTTAAGTTGACAAGCCACTTCTTGCCCCAGTTCACCACAGAGTGTAGATCTCGTTCGGTACAGTGAGAGAAAGCCCTGAAAAAGATCGAAAACACGTTAAAAGATGAATCGGATTTAAAAAGATAAAAAATGACTATAGAGTTTCAATTTATTTTTTCGGAGATTGTAGCCATCAGGGAAGTAATAAAGGGAACGTATTTGCACGGGCAGGAAATGCGAGAAAAGTAAAAAGTGATTGTTACATTTAAGAATTTCATCGGTGAAATGGGAGACCTAGACGACAATCTAGTAACACGCTTGAATTCATGTGTACGAGGCATCAGAATTCATGTGTTCGAGGCATCAGAATTCGTGTGTACGAGGCATCAGAATTCATGTGTACGAGGCATCAGAATTCATGTGTACGAGGCATCAGAATTCGTGTGTACGAGGCATCCGAATTCATGTGTACGAGGCATCAGAATTCGTGTGTACGAGGCATCAGAATTCATGTGTACGAGGCATCAGAATTCGTGTGTACGAGGCATCAGAATTCATGTGTACGAGGCATCAGAATTTGTGTGTACGAGGCATCAGAATTCGTGTGTACGCGGCATCCGAATTCGTGTGTACGAGTCATCGGAACTCATGTGTACGAGGCATCGGAATTCATGTGTACGATGCATCAGAATTCATGTGTACGAGGCATCGGAATTCATGTGTACGAGTCATCGGAATTCATGTGTACGTGGCATCAGAATTCATGTGTACGAGGCATCAGCATCAGGAATTCATGTGTACGAGGCATCAGGAATTCATGTGTACGAGACATCAGAATTCATGTGTACGAGACATCAGAATTCATGTGTACGAGGCATCAGTCTTAAACTCGCCAGAGCTGAAGTTATGAAAATATTTCTACAAAATTAAAAGGGAAGCTACGTCATGTTTTTAAGAAAATAACTGAAGTCGAGTTGCCAAGTCATGACTAATTATAGTGCAGATATTTCCTAGTATTATCTCGAGAACTTCTAGATGAATATCAAGAGCACACGTCCAAATAAAGCAACAGTATTTCATGCACGGTCAGATGGTAGATTTAGAAAAGTGCAAAATTGATTCTGACGAGAAAAACAAAATTTCCTCCTTCATTTTCCTTTCATTTTATCTGCAACATTATGATTGCTAACATCGCTCCTTGTTATTCTTAGTGTCCTATAAACCACTGTTCTCATTAAAAAAAAAATCGCTAATTTGATCCTAGCAAAATATATTACAGTACTAGTTTAATAAATTTTTAGAAAGCCGTGATAACTATAAAATTATGAAACCTATCCCACGCAATACAATACGACAACGGACGGAAAACCCTTTAAATCCACATAAATTATAACATTATAACTTGATATGCAAAATAAATTGATTTTATATCTTCAAATAGAAAATGCACACGTCTTAGCAAAGAAATATTATATATCAATATATTATTGCCGTAGTACGTACGTGTGTCACGCTCTAGAGAGAGTTATAAGCGCACTCAAAAAACACAACTTAAGAAACATGAGAATTACTGCAAAATATAAGTCATATATGATAAAAGAAAGCGTAGTATTGTATCTTTACCATTTTTGTGCTTTAAATAATAATTATAAGTCTTGATTCTCCTTTAACTAATACAAATACTTATTTTTTAATCTATTTTATACGATAGGTCTTTCAATTCTCACTGTTAACAACATAGCCTTTACAGTAAAAACTACCCAGGCACCTGCGTATATAACGATTTTGCTGTAATAAATGAAATTAAGTGTATTTTGTAAATGCTTTATATTTCCGGAGAGAATCATAGTAATGGAAAGAAAGAAGAAGACAGCAAAAGACGAGAACGATTAGGAGCAAAAGAGAGACAATCAATCCGTAAACATCAAAGAGAACGAATGCAAGCACGGAGGGATGTTATGAACGAAGAAGAGAGAGAACGATTACGAGTAGCAGAGAGACAATCAATCCGTAAGCATAATAGAGAACGAATGCAAGGAAAGAGGAATGATATGAAAGAAGAAAAGAGAGAACGATTACGATCAGAAGAGAGACAATCAATCCGTAAACATCATAGAGAACGAATGCAAGCAAGGAGGAATGTTATGAACGAAGAAGAGAGATAACTTTTTATTTAAGATTGTTATTGTAATATTTTGTTAAGGTTGTCAAGTTCAAATATTTAATGATGCAACAGGGGAATTTATACGGATATTTTATGGGCATAGAATTCGCGATAAACTTACTCAATATTTAACTGAAGAATTAAGATTCATCAGAATATGAAAATAAGAAAACAGAGTAATGTTCACAGGTTAGAACTTGTTATAATTTAATGTATCTATCATTGCAGATTTCTATATTGTTTAGTTTGACCCCGCCAACCTGCCTAACAAGCAGGGCAGGATGCGCAGGAATGAGAGTAAAGAGAAAGAAAAAAAGTAGAGGGGATGTCGATAAAAAGGATAAAGAAAAAAGATTGAAATGAGGGATACGTAAAATGGCAATTTATTTTGTACTGTTAGAGATTGCAGCTATCATGGAAGTAAGCAAACAGAAAGGTGTTCCAAAAAAGCTATGTGAAAAAAAAAATTTAATCATTTCACCCCAAGCAAGGCATTCCACTGCCACTATTGCGCTTGGGGCTACATACGGGAAGGTAAATAGAAAGAGTGGTTAGATATAGCAAATGTCAGAAGGGGGGTGATAGATAGATGGGTTGGTGGGAAGAGTGTTAGAAAGAATGGAACCGAGTTATTTTGTTAGGAGGTGCTATTGATCTTACATCTAAACTCCTGGAGATTCCACAGTCAGGAAGTGCGAGAAAAGAAACAGTTGGAGTAGAAGTTGCGGTTGCATTTTATAGGTTTCACTGTAAAAGGGTGGGATCTAGTTGCTAATCTAGTATCTCGTGCAAATTCGAACCTGGGGGCACCTGTGATCTAAGTTCATCGGAGCAGTAGCCGTGAAAGTATTTATAGAAGAGACACAGGGAAGCCACGTCGCGCCGGTGAGAGAGAGATTGCAGGCAGTCTGCTAAGTTGGTATAGATCACATTACAGACCCTCCGCTGTACCTTGTCAAGAAGCCCAAGGAGAATAGCAGGGGCACCCGACCAGATATGGCAACAGTCAAAAAAATTTAAAAATATTTTATGTGTCTCTTTGTAGTAATGGACGGGCAGATGGTAGATTTATAAATGTGCAGGATAGATTCAGACCAAAAAAACTTCCGGACCCTGCACAGAGAACCAACTTTCATAGCAGCGAATTTAGCAATGGATTCGATATAATCATTCCACTTATGAGTAACTGTGAGAGTAGAAGAGTTGGTTACATGTAACTATATCTACAGTAAATTTGTGGGACCGTGATGCCAATCTAATTACACGCCTAACTATATGCGTTCACGGCCCCTAAAGAAAAAAAACATTAGAGCACTAGCTATAAAAATACGTGTAGTTATGACAGTAGAGAAACATATCAAGGTGGTGTGAACGTAACTGGAGACTGACTGCTTATGTCAGGATTGATTATATTGCAGATCATTTTTTAGATTTTTGTTGATAACCTCAATCTGTATAGCAGGACCCCAAGATCAGATACAGCAAAACGAATCAAATAACAGAAGAATGGTAGATTTATGAAGTACTATCTTTGTTGTCTTGGCCATTTTACCCTCAGACCTTCATTGCTGTATATTTTATATCTATCTGTGTAACCTCCTGGGAAATCTTATTGGAACCCTTTATTTAATATACTAGTATAGACAGTTCACATTCCACTTCCCCGCCTTGGTATATAGTCTTATCTATAGTATGCTTCACTTGTTGCTCACCTGTTTCCATAAGTTTCAAGTACATACGGCCAAATCTATGGATATCTATGGATTGAACACACACTAATTCAGCAAATTAAAGGATTATATTTATTCCAAAATGTTACTGTCTTACAGGGCGATTTTCTGTAGTGATCCCTAAAACTAACTTTCCTGCTCTTTCAATTTTGCAAGTATTGCTGCTGTCTGTCATGCACTGAGTATTAGTACTGCCGTTGAAAACTTGCTATTATTTATATTTCTTTCCTTATATTGGCCTCCATATTGTATGCATTTCTATGTTACTCTTACTAATAGGACCTAATACATTATTAAATGCACTGATACTTTGACAGTGTTAGTACACTAACGAGGGAACAATAATAAAATCAGTAAAGATGATGACACTGGTTCGAATATGAATTGCGTAAATTTTGACGATTCCTCTCCCATGGTATTTAAACAGAATGTACATTCTTATGTTACCAGCTGTATATCGCATTACTATAAAGAGACACATAAAATATTTTTAAAATTCAATTTTTCTATTGTCATGTTTCAAAAAACGAGAATTATTTCTTATATTCGATAGCAGAATTACAAACTTAAAAAGATCGGGTTTTCTAATGCAGAGAAAAAACTATTGCAATAAACATTCTATTCCAATTCAAGCGCCATTGTTTTACAGTGTGTGGAAACTCAAAGATATGCTAAATATATGTATACAAAAGCAGTTATACAGTAAGTTCTTCGGATCTCATAAGAATATTAGTTCGGAAAACAATGCAAAATTCACGGCTCATTCTGTATATTATTATTATTATTAATATTTCCTTTGATTTGTATACACGTTTTCCGAGTTCCAACCAGAGACATATGGTCAGATAACGCTTTATGACATTTTCACTGATCATTTAAAAAAAAGAAAAAATAATATCCTACATACACTTCTGGTCAGAATTATGAAAACAGATTCAAAATGGTTAAAAGTATAAAAATACTGTTAATTTAATCGAAAAATCTATACAAAAATTCAACATAAGCTTAAAATTTGTATTGTTTGTTGAAAACATTTTCTAATTAAATACAAATGTTTTCAAAATATATTTTGATTAAACTAACATTATTTTAGATTTTTAAACAATTTTGTACAAAACTGTTTAAAAATCTAGTAGATGAGATTTTGAAAGAAATGTATTTTATTTAGATAAAGTTCTTCGTAATGTGTAACTTTTTCCGACTCATTAAAGCATAGTCTAAATTCGTTCTTAGTGTCTAACGAAACATTTTCAAAAAATCCTAGGGCTACAAATAACACTAGAATTATTGATATGTTCATGTGCTATATTTGTAGAATTCTACATCAAGATGAAAACATTTTGAAAATATTCAAACATACATTATAATTTGAAATGATGTTAATATGTTGAAGAAAAGGAATTTTGTTCTTTGTTCACTGTCAGGATGATTAGATTTATTGTTTTCTCCATGATACTGTCAACGGTCCTGTCTCTTCCCATGGGTCCAACCTATGTAACCGTCTCGTGGTGATGTTTATACCAATTTCTTACAGTTTAAATCTCGTAGAATCTTATTTCTAATGCGGATATTGGACCACTCTATGATCAGGGGTTATAGTAAGTGATTGCTAATGTGGAATAACCTGGTGTAACTTGGCAATTGCTTTTGGATATTTATCCGAGAATGCACATTTGGGATCAACAAAATTGTTCAACATATTTGCTTAGCAATTTTTAATGATCAAAATTGTATTTGAACCCCAGAATAAAACCTTCTGTTTTAGATTTTACACCCGCTTTACGTAACCGTTGACGAGTAATTTCGTAATCATTTATGGGTATTTATTATTATTTTTATTAACAATGTTACTATTATTATTAGATTCTGCTATGGTCAACTATATGCCAAAACTACAGGAAGACTTAAATCAAGTAGCGATGTGTTGTTATAGCTACATTTTTGAATATCTACTTCCTGTCTCACTAGATTTAAATGGACAAAGTTCTCAGTGTGTGAGCTGTAATTATTAAGAAAACATTTTATATTTATCTTAAATTAAGATTCTCATTAATTTTCTAAATGTATTGTTGCTTTTTTTTATCGTTCCAAAAGTACATTCTAGGACTGGTGTTATTCTTGTTTTCAATTTCAAGACTTTTTCTAATTCAATTTCCAGATCTTCATACTGCGATACTTTTTTAAATTGCTTGATGGCAAAATTATATACGCTGGAAAAGCCCTATCAGTTGGTAAGAAAATCACTTTCCTATCGGGTTTTCCGAATTATATCTATCCTGTTTGCTTCAATATGTATATTAGTGAATACCGTGTAACCAAATAAAATTGGAATATCTTTTTATTGCTGTAACCAGTGTTTGGGGATGTTCATGCCGTTATTTGTTAACCTATTTTTTAAAGTGTTCGCAAATTGTTCAGTGCAAATTGTGCCGATCACGATCGTGACGATTTTTATATTCATTTGGGAATATTTTTTAATTAAATAGTTTAAGGTTTCCTGATATTTCTTACAGAAATTACGTTTTGAATTCACATTATCATATATGATATATGCTTGAGAGTTCATTGTGAAAAGACTTTCGATGCATGAATAAAGCCTCTTCCATCGGTTTTCCTATGGTGTACTTTCTTAAAATAGTTGGTTTATTTTCGTTACTGTACTTTCTAATAGCTTGGCAATTTGTGAAAGGCTTCATAGAATGCAATCATAATGAGTTTTTACACATCAAGAAATCACTTTAGCATTCCTTTCGTTAAATTAATGGTTTTGGTTACAGTTAGGGATTACACAATGTCATTCTTGGTGATCATACAAGTTGTGGTTATAAGAAGACTAGCAGTATAGCCCGTCGTTGTTCGGGTGTAAGGAAAGCTTTAAAACTAAATCATGGTCCTGGAGCTCATACACTGCCTAAAGAATATTTGTGTGAAGTTTGGTGAGAATCGGATAAAAACTGAGGATTTGTATAAAGGACATACAGACAGATAAACAGACACACACACAAACATCTTGGCCTTTTATATGTATATATTATCGATTTTCTGTACTATTATAAGAACTGCAACATTGAACCTTCTGAATATCGTTTCTTATGTCTTTGTCTATGAATGTAACAAATTTGATTAAAATCGGACCAATACTTCTATAACCCAATTTTTTCGATTTTTGATATTTATCGGGGGTACCTCGACACAAAACCTAGCTAAGAGCACTCGCAGACGCTTATAGTACAACTGTGTAAATGTTCAAGAAAATCGATTCAGCCGTTTCGGAGTCTATATGTAACGGACACACACTCAGATACATACATACACACAGAGAAAAAGATCCATTTATAGATAAGTTTAGATTATTTCTCTGCAGAACTTTGTTTCTATAAGTTTGACTTTATGTGGATTATTTTTTTAGGAACAGGCATCCTGTTTATCTCCTAGAATGACCAGTACCAGACTTTATGTTCTGATATTCAGATCTCATATTCTTTCCACCAAGAAGATAAAAAAAATAAAGTGAAACTTCCTTGAAAATTTAACAAAAGATAATTTCTATAATATCAATGAATTTAAATAAAGCAGTTGTATCATTTATCGGAGTATATTTAAAAGAATCAGAAGATATTGATAACTTAATGCTTGCATAAAATTATAAGTTACTGTAACTTTTTGTTTAATTAATTTATATATATATATATATATATATAAATATATATGTGTGTGTGTGTGTGTGTGTGTGTGTGTAGATAGCTAAATAGACAGAAAGAAACATTATTCATAAGTTCATACATTCGGTCGCTTATCTGTATATTTAGTTAGTTTTAATCTGAATCTATCAAAAAGTCTTTGTATGATTTGGTAGTATAGAAAAATATCGTAGTATTGCTAAAAATCTTTTTTCGAATTATGTTCATCTAATATCGGTGTCTTTCTAATGAAGATATGAATAATACAGATGTGAAACCTACTTGTTTAATCAATTAGGTAATTTAAAAAAAAACATAAATTAAAAAAGAATAAAAGAAGCAGAATGTTCTTATTTACGTTCAAACAGCAGCAAAGTTAATAAAATTCACTTTTAATTTTTTATATAAAAGCGATAAATATTCATGAGCTTCAAACAACTATCGTTGAACTTCCACCCGCATCACTTCTTCTCATTGTTACTATACTTATCATTATTACGTCATTTTATCCTAACTCGATTTCTGGATTTCTGTTGTAGATACTCTACATAAAATATCTGCTGAAATACCTGAGATAGGTAGTGTTTTGTTATGGCTACATTTCATTTTTTCTATCTTCCATAATATCAATAGCGTTATATGGGCATTTTTTTTTTTTGTGGGCTGTTCTTGTCCAGACAATTTTTATATAACTCTTAATCTGGAATTTCCAGGGATTTTTTTTAATGTGTTGTTTTCTTTCTTTTTTATCATCTCTTATTAATATATTAATATTCTTGTTTTCAATTTCCACATTTTTTCTATTTCCGTGCCCAGGCTTTTATACTTTGATACTTTTTTATATTCAAATTCCAAAGGGATATATTGCAATTCGCTGGAAAACCATATCAATTAGTAGGCAAGTTTTTTCGTTTTTTTTTCCTATCCAGTTTTTAGCAATATTGTCCGGTCTATCTGCTTCAGTTTTTCCGGTCTGTGAAGACAACGTATCACATAGAATGATAGCATCATTTTCTGTAACTGGCGCTGTGTGATGCTCATACTATTTTTCTTACATATTTTCTAATATATTTGCACATTGTCCAGTGTAAATATTCTTCTATTCAGTCGTAATGATTTTTATATTACTCTGGGGCAAGTACAGAACATCCTGATATTATATGGTCTATTGTTACCTGGTGTTTATCACAGAACCTGCATTTTGAATCCACATTATTATATATGACATTTGATATATCTCGGAAAGTTATATACATATATATATCATTCGATGTAGTTAATTCTTTTAGGCAAATAGATGTAATGTACGGTACTCGTCGTATGCAGTATTCTGAGAAGTAGGCGTAGTCAATAATCTTAATCCAATAGCGGTAGTTGAATAGACCTTTAGCCGAAGATCTCTAGTGGAAGATATGTAGCCTTCTAGTGGAAGATATCTGGATCTTTGGACGTCCTCACCTTAGCCTATATATATGGCTGACACCAGCCAAACACATCCAGTGAGGGGGAACCAAGGTGTATACATCGTCATTACCTATTAATTACATCATCATTTGTCTACAAATTCCTAATAAA
>JBBBDQ010000670.1:495000-522500 GCA_037127315.1 Ascarosepion bandense
GAAGAATTAAGAAAAAGAAGAAGAAGAAGAAGAAGAAGAAGAAGAAGAAGAAGAAGAAAATAAGAAGAGAAAGAGGAAGAAGAAAAGGAATAATAACATAGAGAAGAAGAGAAGATGAAGATGAAATTGGAGAAGTATAAGAATAGGTAGCATAATAGTAATAAATACAGGAATAAAAGTTGGAAAATACGAGGAAGATGAAGAAGAATTAGAATTTCTAGAAAATTAGGAATAAGAAAAGAAATATATAATAAGAAAAACAAGAAGAAGAAAAAGATAAGGAATGGGAAGTAGAAAAATCACCATCATTAGCATTAGCCCATGAAATTTATTAATATTAACCTTATCTCCATTTTTTTTTCTGGAAGTTTGTAGCTGAGATTATGTCCTCAGCTTATTTAACGCTCGTGGCTGACAAATTTTCGACGAAATGACGCCGTCATGTGACTGATATGGCGTTGATGTTTATTTAAAGTGTCACACACTTTTACCTGGCAGTGATATTGATAAACTATATCAGTAGTAAAAGATTTGGATTTGGTAAGTGTAGTGTTATTTGTAATTATGAGACTGTCAGTTTTAATTTTTTTCTATAGACACTTGTACAATTATCCTTGGTTCAACGGGTAAAATGTATTTTTATGATGCCTCGCATGGAGAATTCGTTTTCTTTAACATTTTTGACTTAAAAATATATTTATTATACTGTATTTTTAGAGTGGGTATGTGCGCTGTGGCGCAGTAGATATCGGCTCAGAATGAAAAGTCGCAGAGCCGAGTTCGAATTCCAGTTTAATCCATGGTATTCACTTTCGCGCAAATACCCTTTGGAAAGGTATTAATCCGCAAATACCCTTTGGAAAGGTATTAATCCGTCTCTTCCTTCCAGTTATGGGTTAAATAGCAGGACAGAATTAGTTCTATAGCCTTGGCTGGCAAAATGTCTACCGCAGAAAGCAATGGCAAACTACTGCGGGATAATCTTCTGAACAGTCAGTCATGTCTCTTTCGAGACATGATCGCCAAAGTGTGTATCACGTATGGAACTAAACTGACTGTTTATTTACCATCAAAATACACTGATCTGGCTATCAATAATATAGTTGAGAAATTATTGCTAACAAATGTTTTTTTCATATGCTTTAGTTTGCTATAAACTATTTTCTGAGGAGCGGATATTAGAAAAGCACTATTGTGAAAAGTTTTATCACTGCTATTTTATAGATGTGCATATATCTATTCGTATAAATGCGAACGAAATAGTTCCGAAGGGTCATATATTTATAGTCGTCTTTTAAATAATCTTTCATTGAATTAGACGTAAACATCGGAAAATGGGATTTTATGGTCGTAAAAAAAATTTATCTTTGTTTTTTTCATTTATTTTCTATATCTGGCCAATATAAAATATTGTCGATAGTAATTATGCTTCTTTTGTTATCAAGAGGTGCCGCGTAAAATTTAGAGAATTTGAATGTATTCACTTTATGGTTGTAATAATAATATTGAAACTATTCATACATTGTTTCTTTGTCAGCTTGCACTAGATACTTTTAGTGTGCGTCGACTATCCCTGGTACAAGGCCACTTCGAACCATAGCCGACAATCACTGCATTTAAATATATCATCAGGTTGAAAGAATCACTATTTATCCATTCCACCCAAATGGTGCCTAGCGCAGCAAATTTTGTTGGTGTTTCTGTAACAAACTGTTTTTTTACGGGGCATGGTTGTTAGCCCTGCACCAAAACCGCAAACCTGAAGGACCGGTGAACCATTCTTGGTCATTACGTTTACAGCAGCTGTTATTCTCAAATGGTCACCCATTTAAGTACTGACCAAGCTCGATTCGGTCATCGGACAGGAACCGGTGTATTCTACACGATATAGCCGTAGTTAAAAAGGTTGAAAGAATAAAAGTGTTTAATTTTAAAATAAGTGATATTTTAGTTGCTGTACTTGATAAAATAAACGTGTAAGAAGAAAATGTTCAAAGAATAAATGTAAGTAGTTAAAAGTTCCAGAGAAATACAAGAAAGGAGTAAAATGAATGTAAAAAGATTAATCAATCTACCAATAAAATCGGTGTTCCTTTCCCTTTTTTTTTATGGCCGGCCAAAGAGTAAAAAGGAAGGTCCAGCAATAAAGGAAAATTATACTTATTGTACTTTAGTTTTTAGGAGTAAGTTGATGTATCTTGTTGTTGTTTTGGCCTCGTGTGACTGAAGACGAAAAAAGGAAAATTGGGAGGAAGGAGAATGAATGTATGTCGACGACGCATGACAGTGTCGGCGTCTTTAAATTTCTTTCTTACATTGTGACGAGTTCCTTATCAGATTACCCATCTCATATAAAACTGATTTGAACGGTCAGTAACCGTGGTTACGCCGTGAAATCTTGTCATGTGACTGGATCGGGGAGCATACCCATTTATTAGGTGTTATGAAAAACTGACCACGGTAATGGATTAATTTGCTATTTCCTATCCAATCAAAATCCAGAATCTTAATTTTCAAACTGACTTGTGAAAATTGCCTTTGTATGGGTTTTTCCAAAACCTTTTCAGTCGTTCTGATCCATTTTTGCGGATGGGCAATTTTTTTCAATTAATTGTTGGATGATATATGATTTGTATCCGATACGCTTTCAGAATAGAAATTATAATAAGAACAACTTTAAGAAAAAGATAAATGTATTAGTCCGTCTATTTCCTCCAGTTATGAGTTAAATAACAGGACAGTTTGGGTTATGTAGCCTTGGCTGGCAAGAAAACAATGACAACCTAATGCGGGATAATTCTCTGCCCAGTCAGTGATGTCTCTTCCAAGACATGATCGCCCAAGCGTGTTTCACGTATTGCATGTAACTGACTGATTGAAGGTGGTATTAAAATAATCACATCCCATCTCATATTTCAAATCCAGTATCAGAAAACAAAGATTTACATCTCAATGAGCCAAATAACGTTAAAATATTCACTGGGCATTCGTTTTCAAGAGTTGTAAATTTTATTTTACCTCCTCCCTCACACATCCAATGATATTTTCATTAGGACTTCATTGAAACTGAATTCGCTATAGTATGAACGTTATGAAATAATGCGTTATTTTCATTTGAAGATATACTGTGGTATGGCAGAGTTAGTAATCGTGGCTAGTTATGTTTAATTATAAGAACCTTTATCCTTTCCACTTTTGGGTCATCTGCTATATTTTGGTATTTCACAGAATAAATACGATTTGTCTAATAAATCTTCATAGACTCGATTGGAGTTGTTGCTATATTACAGTGAGTCTGACGTGTCTTCGTAAATGCTCGCTAAAATTCATGTTCTCATGGACTCACACGTAGAACTATTTTATTTTACAATTCTTAGCTCTGCATTGTTGGCTCCTATGATATTGTTTAAATAATTTTAAGGTAAGTGAGTATTTTTTCTTAATTAAATTTGTCAACTTAGATCCATCGTCAAAAATCATCTTTTAGTGTTAGTTGAAGCACACGTAATTTTTATAATTGCCAGCATGTCTATGCTAATGTTAGGTACGTAGCATTGCATTTTCCTGTCTATTTTCAACATTTAAGTGAGGAGGAAAGTGCATCACTAGGAAGAGGTCGTTAAGCATGATATCTTGCAGAATTAGGACTTCATTAGCTGCTTTTCTAACAACTTGAATTTGTCTTTGTTAAAGTGACAAATGTAAATCAAAGTTGGAACTTTGTGCTAAAATTTAAGAACAATATTTGATCGTCCGTATATCTATTATCTAGCGATTATGATTATTTATCAGTGGTATTTGATACTAAATACTTTCGTGGTATAGGATGCAGATTATTTTTTCACACTTATGCTTTGTTAGTTGAGTTTTAATTTACGGGTACATTGCCTGAGATGACGTTATTATATATATATATATATATATATATATATATATATATATATATATATATATATATATATATATATATATATATATATATATATTATGTTTTAGAACATGTACATAATTTTTTCTATATATGTCCTCTACAATCATATATTTGTTTAAACGTTGGGTGTCCAACGTTTCATCAGGCGGAATAAGCAAGAACTGGAATCATCCGCTGTTTATATTTGGTTCGTTGTTGTTGTGGGGTTTGTTGGGGTTATTGATATTGGTTATTGATATATATATATATATATATATATATATATATATATATATATATATATTATTTTATTAAATTACTTTAATCCGAAACAGAAAAGTAGGAAGGTAAATTCCAAGAACCTTATCCTAATTAATATTAAAATTTTTAATATTAAAATATGATACAGGAGGAAAGTTCAGTGTAATTAAAATTACAAAGCGAATATAAATTAAAATAAATTTTTAAAATTCAAAAATGTTGAATGAACATTTCAACATGAAAGATTTCTCGTCTTAACCCAATTCTCAATTTAACGACTTACCTCTCCTTAAACCTTTTTCGTTTATTAAGATAGGCATGCCAAATCTTCCAATCTTTAACTTACAACTCTATCAAAAAATTAATAAAAAAATAGACTGATTTTCAAAATATTTTCTTGTGATGTTTATTTCTCAAATAGTAACCGTTATTTATTTATCTTTTTGATCTTAATGTGTTCATTTTTATTTAAACTTTTGCTGAGGAGATGTGAAATATCTCTTAGGGATCTAATGTTGAAATGTTCATTCAACATTTTTTAATTTTGTAAAATTTATTTTAATTTATAAATATATATGTTTGTGTGTGTGTGTGTGTGTGTGTGTGTGTGTGTGTGTGTGTGTGTGTGTGTGTGTGTGTGTGTGTGTGTGTAAAAACATACTCAGTTATGATCTGAGATTAAGGACAGGATGGTTAAAAACAAGAGGAACACTGTATTTAAATCGCCTACGCGTTTCGTGCTGCGATGGACTTTATCAAGGTAAAAAGTCGAAATGAGCTTTATTCTAAATTATGTATCTATAAACAAACAGCAATAATTAACCTTCTCCCCATTTGAGAGAGATGTGACACAAGGTCTTTGTTAACATATAATCTATAAACAAGCAGTGTTGGCAACTATAAAAACGCTCACAAATCATTCGAAAAGATTAACAGAATATTTTAGTTTTCGAATTCCTTCATGTGTAGTGCAAAGTCACGAGATGTTAAAGTGAATGGAACTCAACCGTTTTCTTTGAACTTTTTATTATGTATGTTAGTCTGTTTTAATATAATTTCCTTAAGCAAAGGTGACATTGGGAAAAATCCGGGGCGCAAGTTGATGTTTTAGTAGTATTTGATGGCGGCACTCTCGAGAACTTTTCTTGTGAACAAATTACTTATTATTTCTATTAGTGTAGAAGTTTTTAAAATCGAAATTGTGGTTGAATTTATTTCTGTGAATCACTAATGCATTTGTTAGATTATTATTAGTGATGTCTCTTCTGTGTTCATATATACGTTTATTTTAGATTTCAACTTGTTTCTCCTATGTACATGGAGGAACATTCTCGGCAAATTATTCCGTATACACCTGCTAGTTCATCATTATGATTTCGGTTATTTTTAGATCTGATAATGTCCACAATAGTTTTCGAGTTATTTGTTACTATGTGTACTGATAAATTTCTATTTCAGCCACTCTTACAAAATCAAATCTGGTATTATTATAGGTTTCTTTTTAAGAGCACTAATAATATGCAGCTCCCAATATTTAACAAAGAAAAATACATAGAAAGCACATTCAGAAACTTGCATTACCCGTATCGCTTTATTCACAATGCAAAAAAAGGCACATAAAGAAACACTGTTAACAATAATAATCTAAACAATAACAAATACATCATACTACCAACCAACTCCATTGCATCTAATATCCAAAACAATCTATTTCATATGAAAAACACACACATAGTAACAACTTGAAATCTGCTTAGTAATTCAGGAATACGATTAATAAGGAATATATATATATATATATATATATATATATATATATATATATATATATATATATATATATTTATATATATATATATGTCCTTGAAGTGAAGCCGTGCTGGAATTAGTATGCCCTTGTAATACTATTCTGGCTGTGTGGAGCTCAGATCTACTATGACTACTGACGCGGCATTCTCTATGTAATTTCGGTATCTCTCGGGCACTTACGTACCTTTTACGTTACTCGAAAGATGTTTGACGTATATCACTATGGCAGGAGTATATGTATACTCAAGTCGAGTCCAGTAGAAAAAGAGGAGATCCCACGAGAAAACTTTTTTCATTTATATGATTGATGATATATTGAAGTTGTTCACTCCATTCGTCAGGAGTTATCAGGAAATGGCTATTGATCTTCTCATTTTAGTTATTTTAATACTAAGATTGAAGTACAATCCCGTAGATTGAAAACTCTTAGGATATGGTAGATTTGAACCAGCAGTAGTCACTTACCACTATTTAAGCATCGTTGTTCAGCATCGTTGGCTACTGGAATTTGTTTATTTTCTGTATATATCACGTTAAATCTGTCTTTCTCCGCATTACGCTAAAAAAACTCGAAACATATTCTTAGATATCTTTGTGAGATCAAAACGTTCTCATGGATGTCATGCATGGCGTCATTTTCAGTTCATAAATGTCTAAGCTGTCGGGTGTATCCAATCGCCTTTTCATATTAATGGTCAAAAAGAGATTTGATCCAATGAAGACTGTTGGTCTTAGCTGTCGTTTTTTCAAAACGAATTGAGAAACCCTGAAGAATCACAAAGTGAAATAAAGTAAGACAAGAACGGAAACTACGACAATTGTGGAGAGTCAGCAGAGAGCATGTAACTAAGAGAAAAAGTAATAGAATATTCAGAATGATTACGTTTTTATCAATTCACATCAAGGGAAAAGATAATCTCAGCAATACTCAAAATTCTAGAGTGGATTTAGAATTTTTTTTCGCAGTGGAGGCTAGTATTTCTGCTAAAGTCGGTTCGACGCATAAAACGTTAGGAACTTGATATGATATGTATTACGCAGTGAAATCTTGCCAGGTCGCTGACTACTTTCGTATTCGACTAATTGTCGACTACTATCGTCCAACATTGACTGACCCTCGTTCCTCTTACTACTTTTACTTAAATTAGGTGGGAGAGTCTATTTACTATAGAATATGTGTGTTTCTTCATAACAGTGGGGAGGAAAAAATTTGGAAGGAACCAGAAGGCTATCCTAAACAGGAAACTAGTTTTAAACTTACATTCCTTTATAAAATCAATCAATTGCATTTGAGCGATCATGACTCGAAAGAGACATGACTGGGCAGAAGATTATTCCTCAGTAGGTTGCCATTACATTCTGCCGTAGACTGGTTGGCGGCCAAGGCTATAGAACCTAATCTGTCTTACTATATAAGACATTTTGGGGAGAAGAGACGGATTAATACCTTTACCAAGTGTATTTGTGCGTAAGTGAATGCCAGGAATTCAACTGGAATTCAAAATCGGTTTCCTGATTTGTCGTTCCGAGTCGATATCCACTGCAACTCAAGAACATCTTTATAAAATGCCGAACATATTTAATAAAAAAGGGAACCTATATAAAAATTATTAGAAATGAAGTCACTTTATTACTAGAAATAAATTATTGATATCCTCATCCGCCACGATGTCTTTTTTTAGATTTACACTTTAAGTTCCTTGCATTGTCATAGTTTTTCTTACAAATCTTTAAATATAGATGAAAATATGTATGGACTACCATTTCGATAAGAAAGCAGATTCTGTTTTTGTTGTCTTTGAAAATGATGTCTGTGCAATTGTCTTTGATTATTCAGTATGTTTATTGAAACAAAAACCTATAAAATTGTTATATTTCCTGTTTCACTAACTGTGCATGGATAATGTTCATACCATCTTCTTACAATTTCCATCTCGTAAAAATTTACATATGTTCTAATTTGAAATTTATTTGTTTGAACATTATTTTTTATCGATACTCGTATTTAAGTAGATATTCTGGTTATAATCAAACAGTATTATATATTTATTTCTACCGGAAATTAACGAACATTAACGAAACTGGTTATAAATAACCGACAATTTGAAATGTTTTGTTTGATCATTATTTTTGATCGATGCTCGTCTTTAAGTTGATATTCTCTTTTTAATAGGTACCTCCAAAAAGTCGCTGAAAAAACAGCATAGTATGAATAAAAAAGACCCCAAACTAAATAAAAACCCGGTTTTATAGGCAAAATGTTTATATTATCATTAAGAGGATAGATCAAATCATTTTTAATTATTTTGTATTTTTTTAATAATTTCTAACACGTTCAAAATGTTTGTAGAAAATCTTTATTTTCTTTCATCAGAGCGAGACATAAACTGACGCAATGTTTATTACATCAAAAAAATATTACGCAATGCACTTTTTTGACCGTGAAAGACATATTAATTTAGAAATTCTTGCAAAAATCAAATAATGGTCGTACTTTCATGAACATTTCAGGACTTATTTACAATAGACCGAAATTAATCCAGAAATAATTATTTTTAGAAAATATTGGAGAATATTTTTTACATATGTTACACCCCCCCCACACCAATTAAATTGCAGAAATGTCTAAAAATTCGTCACCGCTCCCCTATAAATCCTATAATAATTAAATTCAGGAGTCTTTGAGAAATTCTAATCAACTTTCTTTTTTTCTTCAAGAGGTACCAATTTTCTAAAAAGTAGGTCTGAATTGTGGATGATGCAATAACTATGCCAATCATTTATTTGGATAAACTTTTAAATGCTTTTATGAACAATATAAATTAAGCATGCCATAATCTTAAAAGAAAAATCTATGAATAATGAATTTTTAAAAGAATTATTTTCATTTTTTTTTTAATAATAAATAAAGTTTCAAAAATATTTTAAAATTTTTTCCACCATCGCTCGGGCAACGGTATAGAATTAATGCATGAAGACTATATTTACTCATCGAAAATTGTAAAGCTTAATACAAATGATTGAGCCAAAAGACTTTTAAAATAATTAAAAGATTTTAATTGTGTTCGTTTCGATTACCGGTTTACTATTTGTACGAGTGTCCATACGTGATATTTATTAAAAGGTCACGTGATATAATGGCTGTCTTCCCTTATATGAAGAAAATAAGATTCATAGCAAATTCGTCTTCCATACTTGGCATTTTTTGGGCTGATTCCTGTGAACATATCATTTATCGCCTCCTTGAAAAGCTGATGACAGATGTGATAACAAGGATACCGTCATTGAGAAAAGCTTTTTTGGAAATATTTCGGGCAGTAAGCAAGTAATTCTTGTTTCAAGTCAACTTAAAGTAAGTTTAAATTCTGTAAGTTGAATAAAATAATATGTCAGAGAGGCGTATTTTATTTTTGTAAGATTTTTAAACTTTTAAAAGGGCTTCTGTTTACAATCGATAAAAAATGGAGGAAAATTTGAAATTTTAACAACGTTTTTTAAAATATACTAAATGTTTGATTCCGATCAATATAAAATTTTGGTTTGAAATGCACCAGGGTATCTTGCTTACTGTAATTAGTAAATTTAATCTCTTGGCTTTCAATTAAAGCTAAATTTAAAGCTTCAAGAAAAAGTTTTATTTTTAAAAATTAAATTGAAATTGAGGTATTGAAAATGAGTAGAGGGACCTAGTTTTTAATCAAATTAATTATATATTTATTTCTACCAAACCTATTACTTACGATAATCATTGTGTTGCGGAAATAAAGGAAGACTAACAAAACTGGTTATAAAGAACCGACAATTTTAAATGATTTGTTTGAACATCGTTTTTGATCAATACTTGTATTTAAATAGATATCCTTTATATAATCAAACAGTATTATATATTTATTTTCACCGGTCTGATTATTTACGATACATTTTCATTACCAAAATGTGTGTCATTCGTCAGGATTTGAACCATCGACCACGAATGACCAACAGTCTAAATGAAGTTAAATCAAGCTTATATAACACAATTTTCGATTCATCGTAATAGCCATATCTGCTCTGAAATTAATCTTCGTTAATTTCTGTATATGTTCTAATGTAGAACATATACGCTTTCAGGCCAAAATTTACATTCACGGGTTGATAACACCGTGCAGTGTGATACAAAATGTTTCATTCTTTCTGAATACTTATGACGGAATTTGCATTTTGGGTTCATACAAGTTTTCGGTATGTGCACTCGATACATTTTAGTTAAAAGCATCTTTTATGTGAAACAAAAAGAAAACCTCTTGTTTCAGCATTTAACCCTACAATTTCAACCCACTTATTGGTACAAGGTTTGTCTTAATCAGATTGTTTGATATGAGCTGATTATTGACCATGAATAACAATATAATATTATTAGAGCCGAGGAATGAGTAAACATTAGGTTTTACGTTGTTGCGGGTTTTATATAACTCATGCAAAAATATCTCTCTATTTCTTATTTCTAAGACTTGTTTATAATAATATATTAAACAAACAACTGACGCTGATGTGCATCTCTTTAGCCAGGTAGTAAATTTTGTGTGAGGTGGTTTGCGTTAGGATATGTGACAGACGAATTTCCCATTTTGAAATTTTTTCTTGTAATTAGCACAAGGGAGACGGTACATTAATGAAATCAATGGTAACCGAATATTATCTCTTTTCTTCTTTGGAAATGTCCAATTTATCCTTTTGATAAATATTTCGTCTCCAACTGCGAATTCCCATCAATATATTGCGTTCGGCGTTGACAGTATCTATATCTTCACAAAGAAAATATAGTGTTGACTCCTTTATCAAAAGCGAAGGCCATTTACAAGATGATTCGCGATTATTATATTTCAAAAGACTGACTTCCGTTGTTTGAAAATTCGCGTCATTCTGATAAAACTAAGATGTCTACCGAAGTCCGCTTTTTGTCTGGAAATTTAAGCATCACCAATCTCAAATATTCTCAACATTTTGATTTAGTTTCAAATTGTTTTTCTTTGTACAAAGATAAAGAGGGAATTTACATATGTATAGAGAGATTAATAACTAAACGTACATATGAGATTGCACATATTTTATAGTATTGTTATTCAGGTGTTAATATTACAGTGCTCCATACAGGAACAGTGGTGTTATATATATATATATATATATATATATATATATATATATTTGTGTGTGTGTATCATTCTACGTCTATGGCACGACTCGAAGTTTCATGCGATATGCAATCATCTTTTTCGTAATTTAGCCAGGTTAATATATTTGAATTTAAGTTAATTCGATGTTCATGGGAATTATATCTTATAAACTTAAGTTATTGATATCTTAATAACAAGATTACAGTTTTTAGTATTATAAGGTTGCATGTACATAAAGATTTAAATTTCAAATTTGAAATTACAATAAAAATATTAAAAGTAAAAAGGTGCGGGCAGAAGAAATCAAAGGGCTGTAAATCATGAAAGGAAAAAAAATTAAATATTCAAACATTATATGTAGTTAAAAATGAAAACTTTAAACAAAATAGAATATAAATGAAAAAAACTAAAAAGTAAAAAGTAAACTTTACAAATAAAATTAAAAATTAAACAATACAAGGAGCAAAAGTATTAGGTGTTTAATTCATAATTGTTAAATGTAATTTTACCGGGAGGAGAAAGAAAGAAACAAAAAAGAAAGAAAGAAAAGAGAGAGAGAAAAAGAAAGAAAGAAAGGGCAAGTGTATAGAGTAATTTTTATCAATCTGTGTCTAACAGTGTAAGTATTTTTTCTGTGACAGTATGTGTTCATTAAATCGCATTTTTATTAAACAAAATAGGATTATTGATATGGTTTATAAAAAGTTAGTAGATTCCATTTATCTAATTTTCTATTGTCAGTTTTGGATTTTGTAGGTAATAATCGGGTATTTTTTTGGAGGTTTTTAAAATTTCCATTAATGTATGGATAAAGCCGTACTTTTGCTATATCTACTGTTGTTTAGAAGCTCATCCAAGGTAAAATTTAACATCATTAACATCCGAATAAATTCGAGCTCTATGAACAATACTTTCAGGCATACACTGACCATTAAATGGACAAGTTTTATTTTTTAGGCAGATGCAATTATTTTTAGAAGTGTTATTTTTTTCTATTAGTAAGGTGAAGGAACTTGTTTATATGGGTCAAATACTTATTTTATATGAAAATATTATTTTGTGAAATATATTTAACTATGTTTTTGATGCAACTGTGACTGACTTTAATATTGTTTTTGTTGAGATATTTTTTTTAATGTAGGTGAATGGTAGAAATTTCTATGAACTAAGTTAAGGAATCCTTTACCAACGTTATTTTGTCCGTTACGACTGAAAGTTTGGTTAAACCAGAAATTGGGCAAGTTAAATTGGCAAGTTTTATTTTTTAGGCAGATGGAATTTTTTTTTGAAGTGTAATTATTTTTCTATTAGTAAGGTGAATAAACTTGTTTATATGGGTCAAATATTTATTTTATATGAAAATATTATTTTGTGAAATATATTTAACTATATTTTTGATGCAACTGTGACTGACTTTAATATTGTTTTTGTTGAGATATTTTTTTTAATGTAGGTGAATGGTAGAAATTTCTATGAACTAAGTTAAGGAATCCTTTACCAACGTTATTTTGTCCGTTACCACTGAAAGTTGGGTTAAACCAGAAATTGGGCAAGTTCAATTGGCAAGTTTTATTTTTTAGGCAGATGGAATTTTTTTTTGAAGTGTAATTATTTTTCTATTAGTAAGGTGAATAACTTGTTTATATGGGCCAAATATTTATTTTATATGAAAATATTATTTTGTGAAATATATTTAACTATGTTTTTGAAGCAACCGTGACTGACTTTAATATTGTTTTTGTTGAGAAATTTATTTTAATGTAGGTGAATGGTAGAAATATTTATGAACTAAGTTAAGGAATCCTTTACCAAAGTTATTTTGTCCGTTACGACTGAAAGTTGGGTTAAACCAGAAATTGTTACGTTCATGGGATTTCTCTATATTTATTCCTTTATTTATAACAGAGTATTCTTAAATAGTGTTGAATTTACTTTTTTTCAAAGTATTAACATGGTTAAGTTTCTTCTTCTATTTTTCCTGTCCTTTCAGGGCGTAGGTGATCATGGCTTTCCACGTCTCCCTTATCTTGGTGGCTCTTAGCACGCTTTCTCCTGTTACATCACCCAAACCCCGCTCTGACATACACTAGCTGAAACCCATAAATCTAGAATATAAATGTATAAAAACTAGTATGGCCACAAAATGAGGGATTAGTTTATATATTAATTATAATATAGAATTGATCCCCCATTTTATACCCACATTATAATTTCTTATAAACAGTTGGCATATATATTCTTCTATGTGCCCTCTCCTTTCAGGACGTAGGTGATCATGGCTTTCCACGTCTCCCTGTTCTTGGTGGCTCTTAGCACGTTTTCTCCTGTTACACCACCCAAACTCCGTTCCGTCATCCACCTGCTCACGCCCTTGAAATATGTTATCCACTGTTTTCCTGTCTCTTTTTCTTTCTATCTGGCCTGTCAATATCAGGTTTTCCAAGCCCTCTTTCCTCATTGCATATTCCAAGAAACTTCTGTTGTCTCTTTCTGATGCTCATTACAAATTTTTTTTCGTTGCCATACTTTCTATCACATCATTGCTCACATGAGATGTTCCCAGCATCTTTCTGTAGAACTGCATTTCAGTTGCTTCAAGTTTTTCCTTCATCTTAGATGATTTTGTCCAACATTCATTGCCGTATTGAAGAACTGACATAACATAGCAATCTAGAACTCTCTTATTTTCTAGTGAAATTTTCTTGTGTCTTAGTACGTTACTCAGCTTCTGGAACGCGTCCTTCGCCATGCCAATTCGCCTTCGGATCTCTGTGTCGCCCTTTCTATCTCCTGTTAGAATACTTCCCAGGTATTGAAATTTTTGTACCTGCTTGATTTTAGTATCCCCAACTCTATTTAGCATATTGTCTTGCTCTTTTTACTGATGACCATGCATTCAGTTTTTTTCTTTTTTTGGAGTTATTTCACACAATGTAAAATAAAAAAGTCACTTACATTAAATCGATCTCTCTAACGCAATTTTCCAATGTATTCTTACCAGTAATTAGGATTGATCAGTCTGCGCTTCACCTACCCCGCCAAAAAATATTTTAAAATAGATAATATGAGGAATATGTTTGACAATGTTAGCATGGGTGATGTTTTTCCTTTCTTGCCTCGTCATAACCCAGAATATTCAACCGATCAAGATTGATATACCGTAAAATTCCAAACCATTAACTTACTGTTGAATAGTACTACGTTGGTTCTTTAATTACTGCAAGTAACTCTGGCAGTGAGAAATAATTACTCAATTGGCTATGCAGATGAATTAATTATTTATATTAAGTAAACTAACTCATGTCAGATAAAAAAAAATTGAAAGTATTTACTCGAGTAAAAATAAAAATGTGGTTTCAGGACGTTATTCTTAAATTTTGTTTACAAGTTATATATTTTTAATATATATGTGTAAACTGGATTTGGCTTTAAATAACCTATAGTGGTTGATATAACATAAAACAACAGCCAACCAACATAACGAACAGCAAATAACAGATCACCAAATCATATGTGAAAAGTATCAATTCAGCGAAGAATAAAACTTAAATAACTTTTGAGGATCTTTCGAGCTTTGCTGAATAAAAACACTGATACGGAAATATAAAAATATACAATTATATTTATTATTTTTATTCGGTGAGTTGGTTTGTGTGGAGTAGAGATTGTTTAGAGGTTGTCACACGCGCAAACCAGATGCAATTGACGGCTGCGTTCTCTTCTCTTCTCTGTCTCTCTCTTAACTGAACTCTCTTGAAAACTGCTATCTGATGTTTTTGAACTTTTAAATAGGCGAGTCTCGCTTGACACGTGTCAATTCCGTCCAGTATTTTATATATATTTCGAGTTCATATTCTCTTGTCCTTGACATCATTGTAAGTCAAAACAAAACCCAGCGTGCACCTGGATTTTAACTCTCTAACATACCAAAACAATATTTATTTATTCATTTTTAACTTTTGCATGCTCTTTGTCGTTCAATGCGAATACAGTTCTAAACAAAATTAGACCCCGCAGAGAAAGGATATATCGACATGAATTGGAACAATCATGACGAATCAATACTTGATTCTAATGCAGGGAATATTGGGTCAGTTTGTCTTACCGAAAACTGTATTCATCAAAATCTATCTTGCACATTTACAAATCTAACATGCCTCCGTGCATTGAATGCTGTATTCATATCTGTTATTGTGCTTCAAGTTGAAATTCTTGACAAAATAGTCAAAATAACAAAGAAGTTTACAAATGACAAAGAAGGATCACTAATGGAATCGATTTTAACTTGTCATCTCAAATTTACTCTCTTTTACACGGATGTGATTTGACTTCATTGTCTTTTCCACAAATATTTTCATGGCAACTGTTCATATAAGTCTTGCAACTAGGTATCTCTATGTAAATGAATTTACGTGTGCTACTGGATTACGAACCAATGTTGCCATTGTGTAGCTAAAATAGCGAGTTGCAACCCTCAGTACTAATCCAATATAATCTCCACTGGTGATTTTAATCGTTGAAATTGTCTTCCATTACCTTGTTTTACTGTAAACTAGAGTATCAAAACTGTAACTGCAATGTAAGACGCCATTTCTGTCACTTTAAGACTAGTTCAATTTATGTCCTTTTTTTCACACTAATGTCCTTTCATTTTCTGTCAATCCTGAGAGAGGGAGAGATAGAGTAAGAGAGAGAGAGAGAGAGATTGAACAGCATGAAATAGATAGAAGACATTAGTCACGAAAGATAATAAATAAGTAGATTGATAATCAGACAAGGATATATATATATATATATATATATATATATGAATTATTTTGAACATTATTATTTGAACATTAAAATTCGTTAATCTCCGTAATATATATATATATATATATATATATATATGAATATAGATAAGATAGATAGATAGATAGATAGATAGATAGATAGATAGATAGATAGATAGATAGATAAACCGATGTAAATCAACTGAGATAATTAATATGAAAAGAATTGAATCTATTTGTTTAAATGTGAGCCAAATTCCTATGGATACGCACACGCACACACGAGCATCACGCACATGCCCACATTTATAATTACTTATGGATCAATATATATGAATACATGCACACGTAAATATTAACAGAATTCACAACTTGTGATAGATCCCTAGATGTACAAATAGACATGGGTAAAATGACTGAGAAAAATAGATAGCAAAGAAATTAGATAGATAGATATAGAGAGATACAGAGAGATGAACAGATTATCATTGATTGATAGAATTATAGATAGGGAGAGAAAAATAGATAAATTGAGAGAGATATATGAACAGATAGAGAGAGTGAGATGAACAGATAGAGACAGATGGACACACACACACACACACACACACACACACATATATATATATATATATAAATAAAAATAAATGAACAAGTAGATAGAGGTGGACAGATATATAGAAAGAAAAATAAACAAATACATAGAGATAGACAGAGAATTATAAAGATACACATATATAGAGAGAGATAGACAGTTACATCGCGAGAGATAAAGTGAGAGAGACAGACATAGAAACAGAAATGAAGAGATTGAAATAGATAAATAATAAAGAGAATGAGATAGATATGTATATACATATATATATATATAGACAGACAGAGAGAGAGAAGGAGAGAGATGTATACATCTGAACAAATTGATATATATATATGTGTGTATATATATATATATATATATATACAGAGCGTCATAGCGATAGATAGATAATGAACACACTGCAGTAGATAGAGAGAGAGATAGATAGATAGATAGATAGATAGATAGATAGATAGATAGATAGATAGATAGATAGATAGACTTTAAATTTTGAATTAGTTTTCAAGCTCCATTTTTTTCATTTTTTCCTCCCAAATGGAGTAGATATTTTTCTTTATCTCCTGAGTCAGACTACTCCGTGTTTTTTTCCATCAAGTGTAGATGTTTTTTGTTTGTTTACTTTTGAGATTGGGTTATCTGTTCCTCATAGTATATAATTGAACTCTAACCTTTTAACGTCTGCACTTGTACTCTGAAATTTCCTTTAGCATTCATTTATTTTTCCGTCAATAATAGTAGATAAGTTCGCCTATTGTCCGCTTTATACTCTTCCACGGTATATGAACAATAGTAGTGATTTATTCCTTGTTTTCATTTTCGAATGGGGCTGCTGGTACATGCTTCAGAATGTATTCTCGTTCTATTTCACTTTGCGTTTTAGTGGATTTATCTTCTTTCTTCGCGTCAATTGTTTAAAACATCCAGAATGACATATACAGAAACATAAACAAAAATATTTGTATCAATTGGTGTGAACATGGGGGATAAAATCATATCGCTACTGCGTTACAGGTTGAAAAATAACTTTCAATAGCACATTTTCAAATGTGAAAAATGTTCTTAAAATAGTTCTTTTGACGAAACAAATACTGAATTATTTCTTTTTCTTTTTTTTTTTTTTACACCATCAAACAACGAACACTTACTTCTTAGCAAAGAGACACTGGTAAACACCAAGTAAAGTGGCTTACACTCAGGCAGACATACAGAATATGAACAGTTTATTAAATTTCAAACGATGCCAAACGAATGAGAAAACGAATATTGAAACAAACTGTTTACATTAAGGAATTATCTTGCAAGCGTAATCAGTAAATTACTGTTCCTTTATTATGTCACGTAAATACAAATAGGAAAATACGAGAACATATTTCTATTTAGCAAGAATTGTCTCACAGACAAATTTGGCAAGTTTTCTCCCCGGGGAAATATCATAAATAAGGCAAAACCACAGGCAAGTTTGTGCACTTAAGAGAAATCAACTCCTCATTGTTTATCATTTTACCCCAAGCAAGGTACGATCGCCACTAGTGTGCAAGGGTTTTATTGTGAGAGTAAAGCCTGGGTAGAGGGTGTATTGAAAAGAGGGACAAAGATGAATTGGATAAAAAGAAGGTGGATGATGGCAACAGTGAATTTACATTTTTAGAGATAGTAGTCATCAAGAAAGCAAGTAAATAGAAAGGATTTTCACAGGTAGAAATTGGGAAAAAAGTAAATGTTGGTGTAGAAGTTAGGATTATATTCAACGACTTCACCGAAAGGAAAGCATGTGTCATATATAAGATGTGAGACATATGAAAACCTAGTAGAACGCTAAATTTAAGTAGACTTGTTACTATGAAAAAACGCTCATCAGCGCAGTTGACATGAACATATTTGTAAAACAGACAGAGGGAAAGGTATTAATCCGTCTCTTCCCCCAAGTTATAGGTTAAATAATGAGACAAATTGGGTTCTGTTAACCAGTCTACCGCAGAAAGCAATAGCAACCGACTGCGAGAAAATCTTCTGCTCAGTCAGCCAGGTCTCTTTCGAGACATGATCGCCCAAGACTGTATCACCTATGGCACTTAAATGGCTGACTGAATATAATAGTTGAGAAAAATCAAAACTTCTTTTGGTCATAAAGTGGGGAATCGATTTTCTATAGTTATGAAGTAATAAACTGATCACCCACTAATTGTATGTAAGAAAATCATGTAATATAAGCTATCTATTCTTCCTCTGGTTATGAATCAAATAACAGGACAGATTGAGTTCTATAGACTTGGTTATCAAACAGGTCTACCGCAGAAGGAAATGGCAAACTACTGCGGGATAATCTTCTGCTCAATCAGGCACGTCACCTTCGAGACATGATCGTCCAAAGCGTATATCACGTATGACACTTAACTGACTGTATTCCACAATATAACTTCAACAAAACTAGTAATTCAACAAACACCAGTTCTAGTAATTATGTCCAGACAAATATGTACATGACCAAAAATTTGAGTATCATTTAACATTTATTCATTTATGAAAGCAAATACAAATATCATATACCTATAAATTCAAAGCTCATAAGAAAATTAAATTTCGGCATTACATGACCCGTAAGGTTGTTGATATGCTGTTAAATAAATAAACAAACCAAGAAGCGTTTAAAATCATCTTCTTTAATGCATTGAAAACGACTAAAACATGGAGGTAGGAAACAAAGGCGAGCCCCGCTGCAACATCAGGGTCACAATTCGGGTAACCCTTGATGCATTCCAGCACTATTTTCTATTCATTTAACCTTTGCTTTTAGTTTAAAAAATAATCTTAGTTCATTATCACGTGACGAAAATAAATATGGTAATATAGTTTATTTTTTTAACATTTTTTTGTAAATTTCTTTTCCAATGTAAATATTCACCGAAGCAAATTACACATTTTATGCATGGATAATTCAAACGGAATAAAGATAATCGCTTTCGAAAAAAAAAAGATTAAAATTTCTTCTGCTATTTTAAATTGACGACATGTAGCCATATTAATCGTCATTAAAATCCAAATCCTAAACCTAATGTCTATTTTAATTCTATTTTTTCACATTTTCCTGTCTATATTCTTCGCTGAAATAATTAAAAAAACACATGGTCTTTCTGATGAGGATAACATTCCTTAAAATATCATCTGTCCTGTTTAGGCTAGCAATGCGTGTAGCATAAATTTGCTAATCATAGAACCTAGATGCGTTTATAAGAAAGTGATTTTTCAGAAAAACCGAGTTAGACGCACATCTTTCTTTCAATATTCCTGCCATATTAGCGATAAAATATATTAGTTAAAATATTTTTGGAAGGAATATAGAAAATATTTGTGGATTCCATATTATCTTAAGATGGACAATGGTATAAGACTTCATTTGAATGGCATCCGATTTGGAATCTTCCTCCATGACAGGATTTGATAACTTTCTTATTATTGAAGCGCATAATAATGATATGAAATTTAATTAGCATAATTAGCAATATCTTCCTCTTTTTCCTCTCTAATTTTCTTCTACTTCCTTTCTTTTTTTTCTTTTTTTTAATCATATCACACCGAGCAAGGCGGTAACGCCACTGAAGCGCAAGAGTCTACGTAAGAGTGAAAATATTGGAAAAGAGAAAGCCGGAAACCACATCCTAAACAAGGAACAAGGGAGGAGCCTCTTCACCTGTTCAATAGATGTGGATGGAGTAAGAACCGGGCGATAGTTTAGTCTATCTACTCCAATTGAAAAAAAAAATGAAAAAAAAAAAAAAGAAAAGAGTAAAAAGATTGAAAAAGAGAAAGCCGGAAACCACAACCTAAACAAGGAACAAGGGATGAGCCTCTTCAGACGTTGGTGGAGCGTAAACCAGGCGATAGTTTAGTCTATCTATTCCAATTTAATATTAACAGATTTAAAGTATAATTAATCTGATTTGAAACAAATATTTACTTTTAGTTAAAATAAAAGTAGAAAAACAGATTTCAGCACCCTCTTGTTCATTAAACATTCTTGAATTTTGGTCGTAGACAATAATTTTTCTTCTTTTATTTTTTTCTATTTTTTTTCTTTTATTTCTTTCTTCCATTTATTTCCTACTTTTTTTTTTCTTTCTTTCTGTCTTTCTTTTTTTCTCTCACGTTTTGTGGTCTTTTTCTTATCTCTATTTTTATTTTCCTTTTCTTCGTTTTCTCATTCTTCTTTATCATTTATTTCTTTCTTTTTTTGCATTAAACATTCTTATATATATTTTAATTTGTTTATTTCTCTTTTTTTTCTCTGTAATTCCATCTTTTTTTCTTTTTTTTTTTCAATTCTTCTTCTTTTTCTTCTTCTGCTTCCTTTTCATACTTTTATAGTTTTTGTTTTTATTGTATTTTTATTTTTATTTTCTTCTTCTTTTCTTCTATTTTTCTTTTCTTGTCTCCCATATTATTTATCTTCATCTACCTTTTCTTCATTATCTCATTATTTTTCTTTCTTTCTTTCTTTCTTTCTTTCTTTCTTTTGCTGTAAACAATCTGATATTCTCTTTATCTTATTCTCGTTTTTCTCTTTCTATTTTTCTACTTCGATTTTTTTATTTTTCTCTTCTTTTCCGTTATTCTTCTTCAACATTTTTTTTTGTTTTTATCTTCATTTTCTACAATTTCCATCTTTTCTTCCTCTTCTAGTTTTTCTTTTTCTTTTCTTTTTATTAATTTTCCTTTTCGCGGCCATGATGAATGTTTGTATTCCAAATGAGATCAGTTGGAACAATTACTGGGGCGCAAACTCACACTATACCTCAATTCATATGTACGATCAAACTACAAAGTCGCAGAGAAAGCGTTTGATATTTCCTTATATGCTCTCTCTCTTTGCTACCATTCTTCCAGAGTGCTCAATCAGGGTGTGAGACCGTAAATAGTCACCCACAGACAGATCTGTTTCGCTGTATCAAAGCTAATCAGTACGGTTAGAATATATATATCATTTAATATCTCTCACTCTCTCTCTTTCTCTCTCCCTCTCTCTCCCTCCACATGTTTATAGAAATAACCGTTTCTTTTTATCTATCCTTTTAGCTTAATCTTTATAAAGTCTTATATTTTGTGATAAATTGGGATGAAGAGAGAAAGGGAATGTGAGTGAGATCATACTGATATAGGCACAACCCTCCGTGAGTTTTGATAATATTTGCATGGCGATCTGTAGTTATAACTCAAAGAAATACATGCGTATCTTCTCTTATGTAAATCACTTTTGACGTACCTTTCCTCGTTACTTGCTAGAAAATCAATTGCTCTGATGATCATGTTGAAAGTATTCATTAGTTTTGAACAAAGTACGCTAAGACCCTCGAGATACTCGTATTAAAGGACAAATTTTGAAAAATGAATGGAGAGTACGAACGAAAAAATTAAATAAATATATAAAAGAAAGTTAGATAAACGGCATCAGAACGTATTAGATAAGATTTTTTTCCGTTTGTTGGGTTGTCGGTTTTAGAAAAAAAATGCTTGTTTAATGGTGGATTCGACTTCAAAGGAACGTCTCAGAAAATTGCTCCAAGTTTTACTTTTCTGTTCAATGAACCGACTAAGAAATATTGAGAGGGTGATGTGGTTGGGTTGGATCTCAAAGAAACTGGGTGCGTAAAAGGTACTTGATGATTTCAATAGGTCTTTAAGGCATGAAGTGATACAAGGTGTTAAATGTTGGGTTGAAAAGAGACAAAAAGAATTCACATTGGAAAGAAAAGAGTTGTCAAAATAATGGAAGAGAACAAATAAAACAGAGTAAAAGAAAGAACTAGATTAATATAGGAATAATGTAACTTATTTTAGATGTTTCTATCCATTTGGTTAACTTTTATCGTTTTCTTGTTCAAAAGATTAATGACAAAATTGAAGAAATTGAAGCTACAAATTACAGAAAATAAGAAAGGAAACTAACACTAAAAATTACTTTCTTTCTCATTTTCAAATGCTTAAAAGGAAAAGAAATGAACTGAAGCTAACAAAGAAAGAAAAAAAGAAAATATAAAAGACAAAATGTTATTTCTATCATTCCTTTAAAAGTTTAAGGGAATGAAAGAATTGAACTTACAAAAGGAAGAATAAATGAACGTAAATTAAGACAAGAACTGGTACTTTTTTTCTTTTTCAAAAATTAAAGTAAATTATAGAAAAAAACGTAAGAAAAAAAGAAAAAAAGGTAAATGAAGACAATATTTGTTTTTCACTCTTTCAAAAGATTAATGAAAATATGAAATAAAGAGAGGATAGGAATGAAAAAAAGAAGAAGTAACATGGCGATAAGAAAAATGTTTATTTTGTTTCTGTTTTCAAAAGATTTTTTTTTTTAATCATTTCACCCCGAGCAAGGCAGAAACGCCACTGATGTGCAGGGGGTTACATAAATGTAAAAAAGATTAATTAGAAAAGAGTGAGGAGTACAAGCTAGTTAGAAAGGAACAATAGAAAGCTGAGAAAGCAGGTGCGATGACAGATACATAGGTGGAGAGAAAGTGAAGGTTATACAGGGGAGGGGAGAGAGCTAGAGTCCAGTGGTTAGTAGATGAGTATTAACTTTGCATTTAAATTTCAGAGGTTGTAGCCGTCAGGAAAGCAAGAATACGGGAGTGAGTTCCACAGGCGGGAAGTGCGAGAGAGGAAGCTGCAGGAGTAGAATTGTCGTCTGCATTTGGCTAACCTGACTGTGAATGGGTGGGACCCAGTTGCCAGTCTGGTTGCACGGGTAAACACGTGCTGAGGAGGCATCAGTGACTTAAGCTCATCCGAGCAGAAGCCATGAAAGTATTTATAGAAGAGACAGAGGGAGGCCACATTTCGACGATGGGAAAGTTAAAGGAAAAATAAGGAAAATAAGCTAAGAAAAATGATAGGAAGCGAAGAGAAAAAGTTATTTTATTCTCTCTTTCAAAAGAATACGGAATATGAAAGAAAATGTAGCAAAGAATAAAAGAATAAGAGAGGAAATAAAAACGAGAAAATTTCCTTTCTTTCTTACTTTCAAATGATTAATTAAAAAGGTTTCAAAATATTAGAGACAATATGAAAAAATAATGCTACAAATAATGAGAGACAAACAAAGAAAAATGAAACTAGAAAAGTTTCTTTTTATCGAACATGAATAAAAAATTCAACTAACATGAATTTCTACTTCTTCTATATGTCGTGTTCTTTCAGGACGTAGGCGATCATGGCTTTCCACGTCTCCCTATCCCTGGTGGCTCTTAGTATATTATCTCCTGCTCCACTACTCAAGCCCCTCTCTGCCATCCACTGGCTCAAGCCCATAAATCTAGAATATAAATACATATGTAGTATGGTCACAAAATGGAGGACCAGTTTATATATTAATATTAATATAGAATTGACCCCCCATTTTATACCCACATTACAATTTCGTATAAACAGTTGGCATACATATTTTTCTTCAATGTGCCCTGTCCATTCAGGACGTAGGCTATCAGGGCTTTCCACGTCTCTCTATCCCTGGTAGCTCTTAGTTTGGCTTCTCCTGTTACACCACGCAAAGGAAACAAAAAAGAAAGATCTAAATACTAGAAAAAATTCTTTCTCTCTTAAATGTTTTAATTAAAATTAAGTGAATGAAGCTAGGAAAGAAAAATCAAAGAAAATGAAAATACATGTTTTGACTTTTTGTCTTTCAAATGATAAAACAAAAAGAAATAAAGAGAAGCTACACAAGAAAAGCAAAAATGAAAGCCAGAGAGGATTAAATAAAAAATAAAACATTACCCCAAAAGGACGACAATTAAAAGAGAACTGATGACAAAAATAGTTTGTTTTCTTCTATCAAAAAATTTACAACAAATTTGAAAAAGAAAAAAGTTAGGAATGAAAGTCAAAGACGATGGAATTTAAGTTGAGAAATGTTTTCTTTTTTTCTCGTATTCAAAAGATTAAAAAAAAGAAAATGAAGCTAAGAAAGAAAGACAAAAAAAGAAAGTAAAATAATGAAATCTTATTTCTTTTTTAAAAAGATAAATAAATAAAAACTAAGGATGAAAAGAAATATAAAAAAGAAATGAAGTAGATAAATATTCTTACTTTCAAAAGATTGATGAAAAAGATGAAAGAAAATGCAAGGAAGAAATAAATAATTTTAAGACGAGAAACGGATACTTGCTTTTTTTAAGGTTAAAAAAAGGTTACAAATACTTCTCCCACATAATTTCTCTTCTCACCCACCCCTAATCTAAATGGGTCTGTTTGCTTGGCTAAGACGATTTTCCTTGACCAACCAGTGGACACCTAATTTTGGCGGGCTCAATGCAAAAATTCTTCTATCTTCCTCTTTTTTCAAATGTTCTAGCAAGGAACAACAGGTAGGAATTGTCCTCTTCTTATTTGAGGCTACTTTGAACATTCTAAGAGCCGTCTAATTTATTTGGATGTTAAAGAACATTTCATAGTTGGACTTCTAAAGCCGCAAACACAACTAGTTTTGCAATGACTTTTCATCTCTATTATTGCCATAATAATTAATACTTGTTTCTTTATCAATGTCTTGTGTCTTTGTATTTCCTTTTTCAGCAATTCTAACTAAATTCACCTTAAAATATCTAAACAAAAATGTAATAAAATGAAACTAAGAGGGAAAAAGAATTCTTCTTTTCTTCTTTCAGAAGATTCATGATAAATGAATGAAAATGAAGTGTTGAAAGAATGAAAGAATGGTAAGTGAAGACGCGGAAATCAAAATACAATTTAGTAGTTCCTATCCATATCGATTACAATTTACTTGTTGTTCTCTCTTTCAAATGTTTGATGAAAATATGAGAAAAAGTGATGCTAAGAAAAAAGATGAAACAAAAAAATGATGACGGCAAAACCATCGACACGTTTAGTTGTTTTTTTCCATTTGTTCACTATTTTCTGTTTCGAAAATGTAATTAAAGGAATGCAGAAATTTTAAATGTGAAAATTATGGAAAAATATTATTCTTAGTTGTATTTATGATTTTTATGCTTTGCTTGTTCTTATTTTAACTAGATAGATAGATAGATAGATAGATAGATAGATAGATAGATAGACTAAACTATCGCCCGGTTCACACTCCACCCACATCTATTGAACAGGTGAAGAGGCTCATCCCTTGTTTCCTGTTTAGGATGTGGTTTCCGGCTTTCTCTTTTTCATTCTTTTTACCCTTACGTAGCCCCCTGCGCATCAGTGGCGTTACCGCCTTGCTTGGGGTGATATGATTAAAAAAAAAATGAACAGAATGAGATAGATAGATAGATATGAACAGAATGAGATAGATAGATAGATAGATAGATAGATAGATAGATAGATAGATAGATATGAACAGAATGAGATAGATATAGATAGATATGAAGAGAAAGGGATAGATAGATAGATAGATAGATAGATAGATAGATAGATAGATAGAACTAAGGATTGTAAAAAGACAAATATATATGAAAGAAAAATACTAATAAAATTTATGATTATCAAATGATTTATTATTTCTATTTTGTTCTTTATTTCACCACTGATTATTATTCTTTAATTCTTCTTTTATTCTTTTTTATTTCTTTCTATTTTCCTTCCTTTCATTTTTTTCTTTCATTCTTTACTACTTTATTTCAGGCTTTCTTTCTTTCATTTCGTGTTTCTTTTTTTCATTTTCCTTTCTATTATTCTTCATATATTTTTTCTAAAGTTTTATTCTTTATGCTGCCATTTTTCACGTTTTATTCTTTTTCTATTTTATTCTGAACCAGTTTCATTCATGTTTTTCTCTGATCATATCATTTTCTAGTATCTTACTTCATTGTATTTATTTAATTCATGATCTTTAAATTGATTTTCTACATCTGTCTTCTTTCTCATTTATATATTCATGCTTTCTCCTTAGAAAGAAGGTTTCCGCAGATTCTAAATACATTTAATCTTGGACATAATGTGCAAACGTTACGTATAAACAGACGATCTTATTTTTTTTGTTTCTTTTTTCATGATTTTTTTCTTCATTTTTTAAAACAATTTTCATTTTGGTTTTTTGTGTTATTAAACTTTGTTTTCATCGTTTATTTTCCCAAACGTTTCTTTTTATAAATGTTTTTCATTTCTTTGTTTCATCTTCAATTAATTTCTCATAAAATTTGTTTTCATTACTCTTAATTTCCTTCATTTATTTTTCTTTTTATTCTTTTTTTTCTCATTAATTTTCGAATATACATAGTTACTGTTGTCATTCGTTTGCGTTGTTGACTTTTTATCAATAATTTTTAAAAATTTCCTGGCTCAGTTCAGCTCAGCGTATTTATATATTCTTGAGCATAGTTTTTTACTATTTCACTCTTAGTATGTAAGTCTTCTTTTTTTGCGGAAGCTCATTTCGTTTCTTTTCTCTTTCGATTTTAAGAAGAACAATGACCAACAAAACGAAAGTAAAAAAAAAGGAAACAAAGAAAGAAATATACAAAGAATACTGGAAAGACAGAAAAGAATAAAAACATATAAATAAATTAATAAATAAAAAATGAGAAATTATTTACTTGAGAAGTAAAATTGCCTGTAATATACAGAGTACGATGGTCTAAATGATGTACACAAATCTCATTATAACAAATACATTTACCAAAATTACACAAAAACATCTTAATTAAATAAAAGATTAAATAAATTTATTAGATAATTGCCATTGAGTTCAACGACTGCTTCCAGACGACTTCGAAATATCTTGAAAAGATTCTGGAAGTTTTCCTTGTTTAAGTGGGTGTTGGCTGTGATAATGATTTCTTTCAGTTGATCTTGGGTGTTACAAATAATTTGCTTGTCTCTTACTCAACTAGCCTCGCAGATGTTAATCAAATGGTTTTCAGCCTGGGGGGTTAGGTGGCTAAATATAAGAGGCGAAATGGGTGTCGTAAGTATCCGAATAGAATAGATGGATTCTCCCGCCTGTGCAGCATGACGCAAAGCCTTGTTGCCAGTCATTAAGTCTTCCATCA
>JBBBDQ010000670.1:527500-570000 GCA_037127315.1 Ascarosepion bandense
CTTTGGCAAAGTGTTCGAAGCCATTATCAACGCCGAGGTCGTTCAGCATCTCACGGCCCACGGGCTCCTCTCAGACAAACAGTATGGCATCCGCTTCACCAGGTCTACTGCTGATATGCTAACGACCATCACCGAGTACATATATCAGGCACTCGATAGGAATGGTGAAGCCCGAACCGTTGCCTTGGGTATCTCTAAAGCGTTCCACAGAGTTTGGCAGGCTGGAATAGACAATCGCACCTACCACCTATTAGCATGGACCTGGCTAGCCTCCCAGAGAGTAAAACACTACCCCTCCTTGGTCTCACACTTTCAGCGGAACTCAAGTGGAATGACTATATCGAAACCATTGCTAAATCCGCTGCTATGAAAGTCGGTTCTCTGTGCAGGGCCCGAAGGTTCTATCCGTTTGAATCTATCCTGCACATTTATAAATCTCCCTTCCGCCCGTGCATTGAATACTCTTGCCATATCTGGTCGGGTGACCCTGCTGTTCTCCTTGGGCTTCTAGACAAGGTGCAGCAGAGGGTCTGTTATGTGATCGATACGGACCTAGCAGACCGCCTGCAGTCTCTCTCTCACCGGCGCGACGTGGCCTGTCTGTGTCTTTTCTATAAATACTTTCACGGCTTCTGCTCCGATGAACTTAGATCACTGGTGCCCCCTATGTTCGAATTTGCACGAGATACTAGATTAGCAACTAGATCCCACCCTTTTACAGTGAAACCGATAAAATGCAACAGCAACTTCTACTCCAACAGCTTCTTTTCTTGCACTTCCCGACTGTGGAATTCTCTTCCACATGACTGCTTCCCCGACGGATACAATCTCCAGGAGTTTAAATGTAAGGTCAATAGACACCTCCTAACAAACTAAATTCCATTATATCATACACCCTTCCCACCCACCCAACTATCTATCACCTCCCTTGTGACATTTCCTATATCTAACCACTCTTCCTATTTATCTCCCCCTATGTAGCCCCAAGCGCAATAGTGGCAGTGGAATGATTGCTTGGGGTGAAATGATTAAAAAAAATGTTCATTAGAATCATTAGTAAACCGGATGCTCCTATGTATGTCCGCAAATTATTCGTTTTCCAGTTATTTAATTTAAAGAATTTACTATTAGACTAGGTTTCATTTGAGATTCATGTACATTTGCGTCTAGTCAGTCTTTAACTTTTAATTTGTGTTGTTGACTGACACGTATTTCATATCTTATGTAGAACTTACCTTTGTTTACTTGATTCCCTGATTACTAAAATCTTTCAAAATAAAATGAAATCTCAATCACCAACTTCTTTCATCTTGAATAACATAATCATTTATCCTTTCTAAAATTATCGCTTCACTCTTGTCTTACATACTAGCTACATGCCCACCTTGCTAGGGGTAAAATGATTAATAAAATGCATCAAATGCTATCTAAAGTTGTTTTGAATTCTATATTTTTATTGTCTTTTTACGTTAGTTTTTATTATCGTGGGGCATTGTCGTTGGAGAAACTACCAGAAATGAATTTACATGAATTTACCTCGGACAGATTATAGATCAATGGATCTATGATCTATAATGTTTGCGTGTATATAGAAAGTTTTTCAACGCCATCGCAACAGTGATTGCTAATCTCTAACTGAACTAAAAACATTGGAATTACCATAGATCTAAGAATTTATACCCATGTTCTTATAATCTTGATCATGCGTAAATCGCCTCATTTTATAAAAATGTAAATTTCTAAATAAAATATTTGGAATATAGCTTTTTGTTTCCATAAACCTTTAGGTTGTAGTATTGATAACCTTAAGTGGGAGGAGTTTAAAAGCTATCCGTAAAAAAATATTTCTTTTTAATGATTTTTAAGTGGTCTTAAAATTTTGATCAGGAGTTTATTCCACCACCCTGGTATTGGTGTCTATCTTTATTGCTTCGAGCTTGAGAGATTCTTCTTTCATTCACTTCCTACTTTCTTCTACATCTTTGAAGATGTAACATCATATCAGTTAAGATTTCTGCTGAACCGCAGTAAATTTCTCACCAAGAAAATCGCACTTTTAAAAGTATTTTCACGCCTTCTGCTCTAACTAGCTTTGTTCCCCAGTGCCAACTCAACAAAAATTACGAAGAACTATGTCTCATCCTTTTACAGACAGAACAACTAAATATATCTGATACTTCTACCTTACCAGCTCCTCTTCCAAAACGAAGCTGCTATCTTCTTCTTCTATGTGCTCTGTCCCTTAAGGACGTAGGCGATCATGGCTCTCCACGTCTCCCTATCCCTTGTGGCTCTTAGTATGTTTGCTCCTGTTGCTCCTGGCAACCCCCGTTCCGTCATCCACCTGATCAGTCCCTGCAAATATGTTATCCGCTGCCTTCCTCTGTCTCTCCTTCCTTCTATCTGTCCAGTCAGTATCAGGTTCTCTAGGCTCTCCTTCCTCATTGCATGTCCCAAGAACTTCAGTTGTCTCTTCCTGATGCTCAGCATCAATTTCCTTCTTGTTGCCATTCTTTCTAACACCTCGTCGTTGCTTGTATGCTCAGTCCACGATATCCGTAGCATCCTTCTGTAGAACCACATTTCGGCCGCTTCCAGGTTTGTCCTCATTTTCGATGATATTGTCCAGCATTCACAGCCGTATTGAAAACCAAAATAGACAACCGCACCTACCTCACATTAGCATAGAACAGGCTTGCCTCCCAGAGAGTAAAACACTACGCCTGATTGGCCTGACACTGTCAGCGGACCTCAAGTGGAATGACTACATCGAATCCATTGCTAAATCCGCCTCTATGAAAGTCGGTTCTCTGTGCAGGGACCGGAAGTTTTTCCCGTCTGAATCTATCCTGCACATATATACATCTACCATCCGACGCTGTATTGAATACTGCTGCCACATCTGGTCGGGTGCCCCTGTTATTCTCCTCGGGGTCCTTGACAAAATACAACGGAGAATCTGTAATGTGATCGATACCGACTTGGCTAACCGCCTGCAGTCACTCTCTCACCGGCGTGACGTGGCTTCCCTGTGCCTCTTCTATAAACACTTTCACGGCTTCTGTTCCGATGAACTTAGATCACTGGTGCTCACTAGGTACGAATTTGCACGAGATACTAGATTAGCGGTGAAACCGATAAAATGTAACCGCAATTTCTACTTCAATAGCTTCTTTTCTCGCACTTCCCGCCTGTGAAATTCCCTTCCGCATACTTGCTTCCCCGACAGCTACAACCTCCACGAGTTTAAATGTAAGGTCCATAGACACCTCCTAACACATTAACTCGCACCCATTCTCTCAAACACACTTCCTATGTACCTCCTTACCCATTTATCACCCTCCTTCTGACATTTTATATATCCAATCGCTCTCTCAGCACCTTCCCCTATGTAACCCCCTGCGCTATAGTGATAGTGGAATACCTTGCTTAGGGTGAAATGATTAAAAAAAAACTTCCCAACTGTGGAACTTTCTTCCGTATAGCTGCAATCTCCAATACTTTAAATGAAACGTCAATTGCCAACTGTTATCTCTTTTATTCCACTCCTTTCATTAATACCCTCTTTATCTTGTTTGCCTCCTTTTTCATTCGACCCTCACCTAAGTATGTTTAGACCAGTATTCCCATCCATTTATTATCCATTCTGTTACACCCCCTGTAACCGGGCCCTCTTCATTTCGCACTTTCTTTTGTAGCGGTCTGTACACCAGTGTCAGTACTACCTTACTGACCGGGAAGACGATCTTTTAGCAGTAGATTGTCATTCTACGGTAAACTGGTTGCCAACTAAGGCCATAGACTCCAGTCTGTCTTTCTATTCGACTCATAACTGAATGAAGATATGCATTAATAACTTTTGCGATTGTAAACAAATTCAACTGGAATTTGAACTCGGTTCTCCGATTTCCCGTTCCGATCCGATATTCACTGTACCAAAATGCACTTCCAGTATATGCCTGTATATTTTTCCAATATTGTTTTCGTATAGAACCAAACATTTTCAGCTCCATATCCACATTAAAATATATCTCAATAACCATTTAATGAAATACACTAAAATTATTTACCACAAAATGAGAGTGTTTATCATGCGAAATTAAATACGGTAATCTTATCTTTTGCAGAGACTCATTTCAAAAATTAATACCTGCCCGATAAAGTTCTTTAATTAATAAAAATTAATTCAATTAAACTGAGTCCTAAATAGCTTCCATTTTATTTCACTGGCAGAGTCTTTTCAAATATAAACGGGTAGCTCTCTAAAGGTAATTGTTAACAGGCAGTCATTCTATGCCATACAAATCCACGAAGGCGTTCTCAGAAGTAGTTTCACATCACGACTGAAAATATTTGGCTCAAGATAAAATGAGTAATTTTCAAGATGGCGGCTAGGTAGAATGGAACAAATGAATTTTAAAATTATTACTGGTTTTGTTCTTGCTGGAGGAGAACAAAATATATCATATTGACGCATTTTACAATTAAAAAATTACGGACAAATTGAAGATGTTTAAAATATGAATGTGCATTATTTCATTGCGTTTGAAGAAACGTACTCATCAAATTTCATGACGTTAACTCTTTTCGAAAGAGGTCTGTTTTTGCGGTCGCTTGTAAAAATTGATCCTTTTCAGTTTAATTGCATTTTCATTGAATATTTTCGTATATAATATTTTTTCATCATCTTACATAAGGCATAGTAACTTAGCATCATTCATTTGTCATTTTAATTGGTTCTTCAAAATAGAATTTACTGATAACTCAATTTGATACAATAGATTTGCATGTTTTCACTATATTCTGCTATAAATTTCAAGGAGAGAAAATTTCCGAAAAATCCTTATAGAATTCTATTTTCACTGACATTTGAATGGCACGATAAATGAACCAGGCGACAAACTGATTATATATCCGACAGTATCTCATAATAAAGCTCTTGGCTAGAGTGTGCTGGGCTTAACTTTCACTCACAACGTTTGAAAAGCGACGATGAGAATTATGCTGTTGTGTTAATTTCTATTATCTCTATACCTGCAACGCTGTACGGCGCCTTTGACGACTGTGACACACAGCTGTGTTCAATAGAACTTAGACTGTTGGCGATGCTTGCAATTGATGAGATAACTCTCCAGTGTCAAGGCATCGTCCCGAGCAAATGACCATAAAAGATTTCAGAACTAAAAGTGGTCATGTTTTCGGTGAAAGACAGAGACGTATTGCCTTGTCAAATAAGAGCCGCTATACAAACGGATTATTCATGAGAAATTCTGTTAAAATTAGTAGGAAGTTATTTCGGCGGGATAAAATAACACAAAAAAGTGGGTTAAAGACTAGAATTATTCAGATACAAAAGTAGTAGTCAGAGTATCTGCAAGTAAATTGACGTACCAAGCAGATTTAGATATTCATAAGGGGTAAAATGTTTTTATGCATGTGTATATATCGATTTTAACGTTTACTGTATGTTTCACTATATATATATATATATATATATATATATATATATGTATATATGTATATATATATATGTGTGTGTGTGTGTGTGTGTGTGTGTGTGTGTGTGTGTGTGTGTGTGTGGGTAATTAAGGCAAGGAGTTTGTCATTTTCACTGAGCAGGTTCATGCCAAATTTGAAGTTTCGTGGGGACACAGTTAGGATACCGTCTATCGATTTGCTCTCATGAGACGGTTATTTTATTTATAACTCATGCCACAAAATATTGTAAAGGAATGCTTGGGTTCATTTTTATTTTTCAGGCATTGAATTTCTTTTTATTGCTTTTTAATGTATGCGTGAATAGGTTTCCGCTTAATTGCTTTTCAATTGGCTTGTTCTTGTCATTCAGATTGACCTATTTTTATGTTGTTCTTTTTATTTGCTTTGAAGTTTTCTTTCTGTGTCTGTATTTTTGACAGCTGGACAGCCTTCCATTTTTCGACATAGTTAATGTTTTTTGCTCTTGTGTGGAATTGGGTTCTATGTGTAATTTTGTATTGATTAATTTGGTCGTATATATATGTCACTTATATTAAAGCAATAGATAATTATCTTAAAGCTATGTCTATATTCTATGGAATATTTTCTGTGTTTATATGCGTATAGAAACTCTTCTCTCTCTCTTTCTCTCTCTCTCTCACTTATATATATATATATATATATATATATATATATATATATATGTAAACTTATCACTATACTCGTTTCGAAAAACCCTCCGTGTATATACGCGGAAGGAAAAAAAAGCTAAGGACGTGACATCAGTCAAAGTACGTAGACCAAAGAAAAAAGCCCGAGACGAGTAATCTCTAACAAAAAAGCGCTCAATACATAAGCAGAGCAAATAAATAAATAACTTAAATAGCCAAGAAACCTAGCTAGGTTTCACCTACCGGATCTTCAGGGAAGGCTGACTTCCTTGAAGGTCCGGTTAGATGAAACCTAAGTAGATTTGTTGGCTCTTTAGGTTATCTATCTATCTATCTATCTATCTATAGAGAGAGAGAGAGAGAGAGAGAGAGAGAGAGAGAAGATAGATAGATAGATAGATAGATAGATAGATATGAATATATATATATATATATATAGATAGATAGATAGATAGATAGATAGATAGATAGATAGATTAGATAGATAGAAAAATAAATAAATATATAAAGAAATACATACATATATACATATATAGATATGAATATTATATATAAATATATATATACAGATAGATAGATATGAATATATATACATACAGATAGATAAATAATAGATAGATACGTAGATGCATAGACAGATATGAATATATATATATATATATATATATATATATATATACTTATATATAAATAAATAGATAGTTGGATAGATAGATATGAATATATATGTATGTATGTATATATATATATATATATATATATATATACACTGATAGATAGATAGATAGATAGATAGATAGATAGTTAGATAGATGTATTTTCAATATATTCCATATATATATGACGTTATTGTCACATAATCAAAACCACTTTTATTAACAACTGAAGTTATCTTCTAGGCACTTTTGAAAATGATGGCAATATAGTTCCTCTGACGAAGTTTTCACCCGAGGAAACCAGACTTGCACTGTACAAATTAGGATATCACATTATGGCATAACCGGTAATGCAGAATTATTTTTCAAAGACATCTCCTGGAACATATTCACCAAAAAATGATTACATATTTAATCAAAGTGAAAAGGTTAGTGTTAACAAGAATATTGGGAAACAAATTTTGTATATGACCAGCAAAACCAAACCTCACCGTCTGGCAGTCTGTTTGCATGCTGCATTGAAAATGGAGATTATAATGCTGTTTTTCTCAAATTAACAATCGTATATAGACATATCCAAGCGATTATCCTTCATCATTATTTGTTGTACTTGTTTTTGGATATCAATACAATTATATTTGTCTATCTCATTAAATAAGTTAAAAATTGTAAATGTTTCCTCATCTCCCATAATTAAATATGAAGTAGCTTTACCAGTACCAGTTTCACAATGTGAATAAAATATTTACCAATATACGACATACAGTTAAGAAAACGTCAAATTCTCAGTCTCCGAGAAATATCTTCCTCGGCAGTAAACTGATCGAATCCCCATTGAAATTCTTCTAGATATTTCATTTTTATTAATTTGTTAAAATTTATACAATTCCACACTATTATGTTTTATATTTGTATATACTTCTGAGATGAGATATCATATCATCATATCAAACTGGTACTGGTAAAACTACTTCATATTTAATTATGGGAGATGAGGAAACATTTACAATTTTTAACTTATTTAATGAGATAGACAAATATAATTGTATTAATATCCAAAAACAATTACAACAAATAATGATTAAGGATAATCGCTTGTAGATATGTCTATATACGATTGTTAATTTGAGAAAAACATCATTATAATCTCCATTTTCAGTGCAGCATGTAAACAGACTGCCAGACTGTGAGGTTTGGTTTCTATATTAATAACAATACGGATTTACACTATTTACTTTGTTTGAAATGCCCTCATCGCTATATTTCCGAAGTTTCAGCCGTTGCATCTACAACGTTTAATAAGTCATTAATGCGGAAATAAAAATTTAAATAATGTAAATATTTACCATGTATCATCTCAAAAACACATGGTGTATCAAAATACTAAAGTATTACTTGGGTCAGATTTTTCACAGTAAAACAAGGTCAACATACAAAAAAATATATGTTTGCCAATCTATCATTTTTAAGTTATTAAGTTTAAAGATTACGGGAAATACTGTTGGATATATCATTCGCCGTGTCGTACACAATAATCATAACTACCTGCCAACGATGTGAATATTCTGCTAATTTTAATCCGAAAAGATTTAAGTTAACTCACTACTACACACGTAAAACTTTGACGCCAGACTAGCCACAATTAAAGACGGATGGCAAATGTAAACCCACCTACCACAAACGCTCTTTAAACTTAAAAAATTAAAAACTAAAGATCCAAAATATGCAAAATCGATTGAAGCCATTCTCACAACATAGTGCTTTTTTCGAAATGAAACACATTTGTTCTACGTCATAGATAACGCTCACTGTGAGCGCGTGAGGTATTGTTTACCGTTTTACATAATGTTTTAAATATGTGTGGTAAAAAGCGTAAGAGACGAAAACTTCAACACAAAAATATGCCATGTCCGATGGCACAGCTTCTAGTAAAGCCAAGTTTGGCAGTAGTTTATTAGCGACAGATGTTGTGTTACTTCCCTTGGTTGCCTGCTAACAAATTCAGCGTATCATACATGCAATCAACATGTTGTATGTGGAATATATATATATATGCTGTTTTAATGGGTACGCGTATTTAAATTGCTATCTTAGTATTGAATTTTTTTTATTTGGCTGGGAATCCTTTCAAAACTTTGTAAAAATATTTTTGATACACCCTGTATAGACAAATAATATAGATTTTTTTTCGGGTACAAGTTATGTTCAATATTTAACTCATTGATTAAGGCAGAGATAGATCTATGCGTTTCATAAACTTATTTCCTCATTTTAAGTGTAAGTAAAGTGTTCGGCTCTATTTTGAAACCCAGCTTCCTCATTCAATGTCGCTATCTATTGCAACATCATTCCCTTCCTTGGCACCAAATTCTGAAAAGTCTTTCTTCATAAAAAATAAAGAATGACTTAAAAGCAACAGGAATATTGTTCTACAGAAGGATGCTGACGCTGCCATGGACTGAACATGTGAGCAACGACGAATTTTTGGAGAGAATAAAAACGAAAATGAAACTCTTACTTAACATCAGGAAGAGACAACTCAAGTATTCTGAACCCGTAATGAAGAAAGAAAGCTTAGAGAATCTGATACACACAGGTTAAATGTAGGGAAAGAGGCTCAAAGGAAATCAGTGCGTGACAGACTTGACAGACTTAAGCAAATAACTGACAGAGCAAGGCTTGTGAGAAATAGCAAGACAAAAGAAATAAAGAGATCCAAGAGATAGGAAGATGTGGAAGCCAAGTTCATATTCGTCCGTTAGCGACACTGCTCACAAAAGATATATACACACTTCATCCAATCATTCGCCATCTAAAGTCCTATAATATAATGTTTCCTGGACCATACTTCATGGAGAGTTCCGTAGTTGCAGTTTTCTCTAACGCGATAAAAGGATAAATGCAATGTATATGCAACATTATAGGTGTTTCTTATGCGCATACATTAAACCAAGTATTGACTGAACTTGGATTCGAACCGGGAAATAGATATTTGAGAATATCTTTGTGTATATTTTTTGTAATTTTTTTAGGAAGGCCTAAAAGAAAGAGAGAGAGAGAGAGAAAGAGAAAGAAAGGAAGAGAGTGATAAGAGCTGAGGTGGCCGAGAGATAGAAGAAAGGAGAAACGCAAGACCTACGCGAAATGACATCTACTGATATGATAACAATGGGAAATACACCAGCTAACCCTGAACGACAAGGAAATCTTTTTCTTTTTTCCTTCGTTATTCGTTTCTCTCCCTTTCTATCTCTCAGAGAAGGAAATAAAGATCGGCAGAAAAATTGGGATCATCGGTGGATTTTTGAAAAGACCACGGACGTAAGGATGGAATTATAATTAACACTAACAGGTAAATTTATGAAGTCATCAGAATCTTGTCTCCAAACTTCCACTACAAAATAGTGGGTAAGTTTTGTCTAACGATATATGAACCTCTGTGGGTCATTTAATGCCAAAAAGTAGGGTTTTAAGTTATTTTTTAATGGTCAGTTATAGTTAGAAGATTTAAATTTTGATGAAAATTTTAAAATCTTTTTTTTCTTTACTTTAGAAAACTGAAGATGTTTTCTAGTTTTGTATTCAAAATGTGTTGCTGGTAATAATTTTTTCTTTCACAAATATATTATGGCAATAAATGTCTTCTTTTTTTTTAATGTGTTATGGTAATATTTTTCTTCCTTCAAAAATGTATTGATGGTAATATTTTTCCTTCAAAAACGTATATTTTTCTATAAGAGTCTATTTTTATATATATATATTTCTATAAAAGTCTATTTTTGTACTTTCATAGTGTTTTGACCCCAGTTTGGGGGTTAACTATTTGCCCGTAGCTGGGAGCCTAAGAGTTGCTACCACTCAAGGTTAGGGTGAACACTGGATCAACAGTAATTAAGAGATGGTTCCATGCTCCTCGGAACATCCCAATCGGAGGCCTTGCTGCCGGTTGCAGTTTACCGTCATACCCAGTACAAAATAAAAAAAACGTGATAAAAGGAGAACGTTAGTGCAAATGAAAATAAGGTAAATGATTTCGCATTCTAAATAATCAAACAGGAATCGTGTTTACTTTATTAATATTATCGATTCTTTTTTTAATTTTCTTTGCACCCCAAGGAAAAGAATATCGCCACGTGTGCTCAGGGGTTTTGAGCGAAACAATAATAATGATAAAACACGTTACCGAGGATGTAGAAGGGATAACAGATAATTGAGAGTCAAGAAGAAAGAAGATGGCAGTTGACGTTGCACATAAAATTTTAGAGATTTGAGCTATCAGGGAAGCAAGTATATGGAAGAGAGTTCCACAGGCAGGAAGTACAAGAAAAGAAACTGTTAGAGTAGTAGTGGAGGTTACTTTTGACTATTTTGGCAGTAAAATAGGAGACTTAGTTGCCAATCTAGAAGCACGATTATATTCATGTGGTCAGGGCACCAGAAAAAGAATCTCACTGGAGCAGAAGTCGTGCTAATAATTGTAGAAAAACAAAAGGAAGCCACATCCTGTCGCTCAGAAAGTGACAGAAGTCCTGATGCCATGCAAAGATCGATTATATTGCCGATTCTCTTTTGGATTTTTATCGAGAAATCACAAAGGAATAACAGGTGAACCCGACCAGATATGCCAAAAACATAAAATTCACGGATGAATGGTAGATTTATAAATGTGCAAGGTGTATTCTGGTGAACTTCTTTCCGGATACATAGACCCGACCTTTTTTAGCAATAGATGTAGCTAATAAATCAATTTAGTATTTCCATTTGATGTTTATTGAGAGGGTGAGGTCAAGAGGCAGTGGGTTATTTTCTGGAATACTAGCGTCGTCCAGAAAGGTGGAAGATATATTCGTATCCCAGTCCATCACAGATTAGAGATACTTTCGAAGAGCAACAGAGATGTTTATTTAGACAGATACACAGCGTGTATATAACGTTCGTGTGCACTTTTAAAAAATTATAAACTTATTTGTATTTCCGATAGAAATAATTTGTAAAAAGCTACAGAAAGAAGTATAACTATGTTCTTTAAGGTTTTATTGATATTTTATTTAAGTTTCTACATGTCCTCCATCATTAGCAATACAAAGGGTAATACGACTTTGTAGTTGATGGAAAATATTAGCTAACTGATTTAGAGTAATGCCTGAAATCATATTGGTTAATTTAGCTTTCAAATCTTCTAATGAACAGGGCTTTGTTGCATACACAATTGTTTTCTAATGTCCCCATAAAAAGCATTTAATCAAGTCAAATCTGGCGAATGTAAAAGCCAATAAAATGGTTCACCCCTACCGCTTCATCTGTTAGGAAATTCTTGATTTGGAAACTGCGTAACACGCTGAGTAATATGACAATGATCTCCATCTTTTTGATGTATAACATTTTTACATATTATTTCTATCACAAATACAAATAAAGTTATAATTTTTTTACAACGCACACGAACTTTATGAACACCCTGTAGTAACATATGTGTAATTCCAAAAATCAGCAGTGGACTAGTTCTTCAACTTATCGTATTTAGATGTTAGTCTTTTGCCAGTAGCTCAAACATTTAAGTATATGACGCTGGTCAATTTTTGGAGTAAGTTGTAGGTGCAAATAAGCAGCTACTTTAATGGGTTAACTGCAAATATAATTTAAGAATCATAGTTGTTTCTTAACTAAAACAATTTCTATAATAGATTTCACAAGAAACCATCTTCAAGTGCCACTCAGAGTAGAAGGCTGCTCTTAAAATGATAATGGTGAATGAGATGAAAAAAAAAAGCGTTGAATTTACGATTTTAATGGTAGGGAAGATAAATTTCCATTGCCCTTGAAATAAAGGTGTTTATCGAGTCGTGTTTATATATATATATATATGTACCTGAAGAGGAACTTTCTTATCTCGCATTTCCCGCCTGTGAATTCCCTTCTATATACTTGATTTCCTGACGGCTACGACCTCCAGGAATTTAAATGCAAAGTCAGCTCACCGTCTCTTGTCCACTTGGCTCCAGCTCTTTCTACATCACCCTGTATATCTTTTTCTTTTCCTTTCTCTCTACCTTCGCAACTGTCTTCACATCTGTGTTCCCATCTTTCTCTTGCCTTTTATCTGACACCTCCTGTAACTGGTTCGTCTTTCTCTTCACTCTCCTCTTGTCTAAACGTTTACTTTTTTGTAGCGCCCTGCGCATCAGTGGCGGTACCGGCTTGCTTGGGGTGAAACAATTTAAAACAAATTTGGAATAGAAAGAAAATAATGGTGTTAATACTCTGCAGATGTTTCTAGTAATGTCGTACATGTAAAGCCCTGAATTTCAAGAACTGAAAATGAAGCACATCTGAATACTAAGCATGAAAATAGCAACAGACAAAAATACGATTTCAGTATAGAGTCTGTACGGTCATATCACGTTGAATACTCCGGTTACCTTTCGATCACCGAAGTTAAGCAACGTTGAGTCTGGTCCGTATTTAGATGAGTGACATTTGGTAATACCAGGGGCTGTAAGCGTTTTTTGACGGATGTGCGGTGTGGAGTAATGGATGTCAGCTCGGAAAAAGAGATCAGTGAGCCGAGTTCGAATTCCAGTCAAATGTCCTGCATTCACTTACGCGCTGGTACCCTTGGGAAAATTATTAATCCTTCCTTCCCTACAGTTATGGGTTAAATAACAGGGTAGGACTTGGAACCCCGCACTTAAATAAATCCCAATGAGACTTTCTCCGTCGCGGAGGAAACTGGCTTAAACCGACTAAGGTGAATGCCGCTTACATATATCTGTTACAAAGACATTGCAGGAAAAAAAACATCTTCAGCCAGATTAGCGTGTAAATTCATTATGTCAAATTAAATATTTCAGTAATTTATTAACAGCTAAACAAGAAGTTTTTTTTCAGCTTTAGTCATTCTCGTTGTAAAACAAATAACACGCATACCTATTGAACTCAGCTTCAGTTAGATTTTAATTATGCTAAACAATAACAGAAGGTGTTACAAAACAATTTATTGTTTTCATTTGAAGTTTTCTTGATTTATATTGTTATTTAGCTAGACTAAAATAATTATTTTTGAACGACTCTGATACCTCTATTTTAATCGCAGTCTATACGTTTAACAATGTAACTTTCGTGCGAATGAAATTTTAGCATCAATTTTAGTATCTTATATATATTTTTCAATGATCCACACGATATATAAATGTAGGATGGATATATATATATATATATATATATATATATATATATATATATATATATATATATATATGTTAACACTTTCATGAATACGACAACGTAAAAATCAATAAGTAAATCGGAATAAATTCGCATCTAGAAATACCAGAGAAAATTGCATCTGACAACTCATAAGAACATTTCTCTTATCATAAATCGTCTATTCAAATGATTGCTTTTGACATTTATACATCTAAAGACAAAATTGAACATTAATATACAGTAGTGGACAGAAATATTCGGAGACACTGAATAGTTTCCTTGCTGAATTTCTTATAACAATTTGATTCTGATTTATGTTTTAAATAATTTGTAAACTTTTTAGCAGATTCGATCTAGGATATTCATAGATATAAATTTTTCTAAAAACTGGGGAAGTCCAAAATTATTCGCCCTCTCTTATGAATATTATAAAATGATATTGCTCTATGGCAATTGTAATCCTTTTTCTTAATCTGACATTTAATACAAACATTCATGGAAAATGAAATAGTACTGACCTCATTCTAAACATTATAGAACAGTTGAATGCGTACAAACAATTTGATGCTTATACAAAACTTCCTAAGCGTTTAAATTACCTTACATTGGCACATTTTAACATTATTAAGAAGGACAAGGAAACTGTTTCTGTTGTGAATAAATTAAGAAGAAATAGTTATTTTTATAAAATGCAAAGGAATAATTGTACCGATATCTCAAGAATCTTCATTTAAGAACAAACGACATTGTCATTGCTTTAAAGACATCTCTGTTGAATGTATCGACGAACAGAATTAGTAGATTCTTTCAGCAATTTGTACTTCTCAATTGTCGAGTAAGGAAAACACACTTGAATAAGGTTTACCAAAAAGACTGCAGATAAAGTTTTCCTAAAAAATGATCTAGAACATGAGAGGAAATATTTAAAATCTCTTTTGTAGTTAGATGAAACCATAATATAATTATTTGGTTACATGGACTCTTGTTATACACAGAAGAAGATGAATAAAGTGCATAGCCCTAAAATTCCCATTCCTACAATTTGTGGGATCATTTTAGACAGGCGATGTTTTGCTGCTTCTGAACCAGGAGAAGTAGCAAGATTAGAGGGTATCATTGATAAGTTTCAGTATTTTGTTATTCTTAAAAATAATTTAAAACTAAGTGCATAAAAGCTGGACGTTTCAACATGACAATGACCCAAAACAAACGGCAAAACCTCTTCCAGAATAATTAGATTACAGCAAAATTAAAGTTTTGGCGTACATAGCAGAATATCCTCACCTAAAACGAACCGAATATGTATGGGAAAATTGAAAAAAAGAATTAAGAAATCTTAATAATTTTAATTTCTAGGAACGAGAATTAATTGCCAAAGAATAACGGAGCAATGTACCTATCAATGTGTGTAGTGACCTTTCTCGTACATAAAAAGAAAAATACAATAATAAAAATGTAAACACGTTTTATTATTAAGGCAACAGGGCCAATTATTTTGTGCCATGTTAAATGCTTTTGTTGTTTTTCATTATAGTTTGATATCAAAATTAAAACAAAATTGTTGTAGAAATCACTGCTCATACTTTCAAATACAATATTTTCTACACACGCATTTTCCATGAAAAACTGTGTTAGTAGAGCCTTATCTGTATAAAGTTGGGGTGAATATCTATGTTCACACATATATATATATATATATATATATATTAAAAAAGGATTAATTCAAAGATGTTGGGGATAACACATCACCTCAGCAACAGAAAAATCCTTTCAGAAACTGGAGAAAAATTAGTCTACTTTTCCTTTTTAAATAGATTAATATATATAGATTATATATATAGATTTAAATATATATATGTATATATATATATATATATATATATATATATATATATATATGTATATAGCATAATGATAATCCACGTATACTGTCTTAACATATATAGGAAAAAATGTATTTTTTGACAGTATTTATTTACTTATTTCTATTATTATATATATATATTTGATATTTCAGACCGGCCTCGGCCTTTCATCAGAAACAAATGATTTTAAAATTTAAACTAGAAGCGTCCGTCGCGATAGCGTTCGTCGCGTGGTGTAGAAAGCAATAGAGTTTTAATATTTTTAAACGTAAATCAAACTGTAATAAAATTTTTAAATATTGTTTTAAAGAAAAGTTTTTAAATGTATCTAAAAAATGTTTAACTATTGAAATATTTGTAAAGATTCAAAATACCTAAGTCCCTATTTAACCCTAGCCTATATGTATTTAATTTTAAAATCCAGTATTTTTCTTTCTTTCTGCGTGAGTATGTGGAACTAAAATCGGAATCTATCAGTAAACACTTTTGTGTTTTATAATGTATATCCTGGTAGATTGAAGTGTTCAGCTATGGGGGAATAAGTATTGTTTTGGCGTTTTATGATTATTAAAACGGAAATTAAAAATAATTCCAGATTCAATAATATATCCACTATTTGGACATATTGAGCAGAAGAGAAAATATATTATATTTTGGCTGTCACAGGTGAGGCGTGGTGGGTGTAATTTGATGTTGGTGTTGGGTATAGAGAATACTGTATCGTTTACTAAATGCTTGCAAACTAAACAACGAAATTTATTGCATTTGATAGGTTTGTATTTTTTAGATTTTTGGTAGAGGTGAGTTTAGCTGATAAGTTGGGTGCTTGTTTCATTGCATTTATGGGTGGTTTATCGAAAATGTCTTTGATTTTTTTTGTTTGATTAGAGGTTCTTGTAATCATTTTTTGAAATTTTGAATAAGTGTGTTGGAATATTGATTGTGGTTAAAAACCATGGGAATTCTGTTATATATATATGTATCGCCTTTGAGATTTTAAAAAAATCACTCGACCGTCGCTCAAGAGCGAGGGAAAATTACTTGCCCCAAAACCATTTCACTCGACCGACTCCATTTTGTTAATGGGCCCTTACGTAAAAATAGCGTGAACCACTGACGGAAAACAAAAAATGAAATTTTATTTAAAGTTTCGAACGTGTTAGAAAGGATTTTAAAAATTAAAAAAAATAATAACAACAAAAGTTGATCTTTCCTCTTACTAATAGGATAAACATTTTGATTATTATACTTTGTTTTTATTAAGATTAACATCATATGTTGTGATATTTTTAGCAATTGAGTGGAGGTACCTAAATTCGTAGTTTCTTTCTTCTGTTTGACTACAACCTCCCTCTTATAGATAATAAAAACATAACAAATATGATTTTCTCAACGATTTTCCATAAAAAAATAACTTGTATAATTTGTTTTTCCGGTGCGTGGTTAAAAGATGTATGCACATTTTTTTTCTTCCAAATGTTCGTTTTTTATTAAACGGGGATGAAATATAGATGTTGTGTCATAGAAAATAATTTTTCAAATTAATTTCTAAAAATCTGTCAGCACCTTTAATCTGGGCGTCTGAGACATTTTCCTTCACTTTGGAAGCGTTAATTTAACAAATGTTTACACAGACCGGGACGATACAAGTGAGATAGAAGCTTGTTAATCTAAATTTGTCAGATCTTGCTTTGATGATTGCGACATGTTACTGTCTGTTGTTTAACCACACATTTCGACGTAAATCAGGTGACATGCATAAGACCAAAGTGTTCAATAATATCATTGTAGGTAATTCTAATAACTTGGGCATCTTCAATGGCATACTTTTGGGTTGGAAAATGAATCAGATTTCCTTTTTCTATATTTGAAGGGACACGTTTCATTGCGAGATTTTTAATCGACCGCAGGCGTTAAAGCAATACACTTTAATCGTCCAATTAGGCTTTTAATCAACTGAGTCGATCCGGAAAAAGAGTCTAAAGGAAAAAAGAGTTATTAAAGAAATCAGAAATTTCGAGAAAGAGCAATAATAAGCTACTGCTGTTTGTTGCAAAGTGTGTTTGGAATACATAAATTGATATTAATCCGTTGACGATATCATGGAATATCCAGATGATGCCATTGACAATATGATTCCTCCTGCGTCTACCTAATATTTCCTACCAAATACTCCCAAATTCAAGCCGTGGGTATACACTCACTCCGGTGTATGCGTATTGTATCAAAGAAATCGAGGGACATTACGTCATATGCCCTCTGCATAACCCTAATCATTGCAGATGTATACGTGGCTTCATAACAAAATGCCGTATGTGGTCATGGATTTAGTCATTACGCAGTGTGAAGGAGACAATAATCCGCCTAAATGGCCCGATAACTGAAGATCTAGGTTGACAAGGAAGGTGAAAGTTCTGTGCGGAAGACACGCATAACTCCGAACATGACGTTATTGAGTGAAGCAATTGATTAGAATGTGTTAGTTGATTTTAGCATACATTTGCCTTCCACAGAATCCAGAGAAACGCACACTCTGACATTTTATTTACGGTTCTATGAGGAGAGAACTGGGATGAGATGCACGCTTGAAAGATAAAACCCTACGAATCGCTGCGATCAGACTCTTGGGAAAGAGGTGGACATGTCATATACTACCTATTGAGTTTGGGTGTCGTAGATACAGTTAACGGTCAATTGTATTTTTTCGTCTTGAGGGTGGGCATCATTGGCCGGACATAAAGCGTGCTCCTCATCGTCTCCAGACCGCGGCTAAACAGGCAGTGGGTTGGATCTAGTAAAGATCCAAAATAAGCAAAATCAATTGTAGCCATACTCGCAACACAATGCTATTTCCAAAATGAAACACATCTGTTTAGATTTCATTCTACGTCATAGATAATGCTCACTACGAGCGCGATAGGTATTGGTTAACATTTTACACAATGTTTTAAATATGATTTAGAGTGGTAAAAAGCGAAAGACAAAAACTTCAACACAAAAAATATACCCTGTCCGATGGCACAGCTTCTAGTAAAGCCAGGGTAGGCAGTAGTTCTTTAGCCATAGAAACAGTTTTAATTGCCTTGGTTGCCTGGTAACAATATCAGGGTATCATGCGTGCATCCACACGGTGTATGTAGAATCTATATATATATATATATATATATATATTACTATAAATGCTGTTTTAGTGGGTACGTGTATTTAAATTGCTATCTTAGTTTTGAATATTTTTTATTTTCTTAAACAGAGAATTTAATAGCAAAGAAACTGCAGTTCACCTTAATTTATAATGCAAATGATATAAACCTCAATAAATCGAATTTTCTTTGAATACTTTTGTGTAAAACTATTACTGTAGACTTCAATATGAGAATTAAATTTTTAGGAAGTTTCAACATACTTTATTAAAGATATTTGATTTAATATACATATTCTTCTACTTCTATCTACCCTGGTATTTCAGGATGTAGCCGATGATGGTTTTCCACGTCTCCCTATCCCTGGTTGCTCTTAGTACGCTTTCTCTTGTTACACCACGCAACCCCCGTTCCGTCATCCACCTGACCAGGCCCTTCATAGATGATATCCGCTGCCTTCCTCTGTCTATTTTTCCTTCTATCTGGCCTGTACTTATCAGGTTCTCCAAGCTCTCCTTCCCTCCTTGCTACTTCTCTCCTTCCTTCCTCATTACATGAGGAAGACTTCCTATATTGTCCTCATTTTTATGGCAATATTCATGACGTTATTGATGTTTTACACTCCGGCCTTCTTCAGTAGATTAGAAATTCGAATCAAACTATTTCTTTCATGAAGGACACATGTCCCAGTGGGAAAAATGTTGTTAGAATCCAGTCACTTTGCATAAAGGGTTCTGAGTTCAGTACAACTCTGAGTTCAGTACAGCTCTACAGCTGTTATGAATAAACATCTTAGACAGTGGAGTTAAATGGCGATAACGAAAAGATCATGGCTCATAGAAAGAAACAATATTACGCAATGATCGAAATAACTGGTTTGGTTCGAAATTCTAATAACCTGAAGAAGGTTGGGGCGTGCAACAGCTGAAACGTCATGGTTTTGGGATTTATTTTAAAAGCTTCAGCACCAAGTTATTATACAAAACCAGTAAATATCTTTTTAAATTCAGTGACAATGTAATAAAATCATCAGCAATTTTAACAGCTCTAACAAAATTTATAAGCATCTGGAAGGTTTTGAAGCATTTAAATATTAAAACACGGATATTTGTTTCTCAATAATAACCATATAAATTATCCATTTGTTTTGGCAAGCCTTTTTCATCAGCTTCTTCAATTTTCTACATGTTGTTTACAAAAGCTCCTCAAGGGTATAAGATACAAATTCTATATAATCCATCAAATAATTAAAACAAAAACACAAAATAAATTACACACCGGCACAATCAAATTCAAATTACAACATTTTGGAAAAACCCAAATAAAATTGCACAGCTGCAAAAGAAGATCCAAACGGCTAAAAGCTTTTCTTTTTCACAAGTCAGTTTGAAATCGATACTCTGGATCCTGATTGGTTGACAAATCGAGTAATTCAAAATACATAATTGAAACGGGTTTTTTTTCACAGCTAAAGAAAAAATCATTCTGGGATCCTCCCACGTGACCAGAATTCAATATTTAAGGAGGTCCCCTGACCGCTCACTCAATCGGCCGATCAGTCGCTCAAGAAGCAGTCGATCTGTCAGTCAGCGAGACAGTCAGTCAATCCCGAAAGGCGCAGTGTCAGATACGCACAGTCCGATAAGGGCCGACATCAAAGAAACCAGTTCCGACTAAATCCGTCGCCGAAAATCGCTAATAATGATAGGAAGAAAGAGCGAAACCTGCAGGGGCCGTAACAGTTTTCACATTTCTCATCAACCAGAAAGGAGAAATAACACAGGGTGTGAGGGAAGTAGACTGATTCATCGTTTTACACACAAATTCTACCAATTATTACTATCTTAATTTAACTCGTTCTCTCCCTCTCTCTCCCGTCGGGAATTCTTATTCATAGTCATTTTCAACACAATTAGAAAACACTTTCCTTTTCCATCTGCTTAGCGGCTGATACATAAAAAAGAAAGAAATACTGTGCTACTACTCTGTTTAATAACAGAATCTTTTATATTCAAACAACATTCACTGAAATTCAAAAGACATTTTTCTAACACACAAAAGATACACAGAATTGTAAATAGTTTTAATACTGCATATATGTTGTCAAATACAATATTTTCATAATTTTATGCAACATTTCTTATTGCGTTGTCGTTTCTTGAAATTTATGTTGTGTTTGTTTTTGTGGACCGAATATCTCACATTAAATTTCCTTTTACTCCGTGTGTTCTGGAACCCCACAAGGGTTTTCTTTGCTGTTATATTGCTTGTCAAATTCAAATGATATTATCTTACAAATTATTCATAGATTTTAGATCGAATGCAGATGGGAACTTTATGGTGGTCATTTTTTATCTTCTGTTTTTTTTTTTTGCAAACAGTTTACGATAAATAATTCAGAGTAACCTGAAATAGATTAAAACGAAGATTTTACAAAAGTCAATTTGTAACTGCAAAGCAGGGTCTTGTAAGATTCAAAGAAAGTTTTCTACATCAAATCTGAACTAATAATCCAGTTCAGATTAACTCCTCCATAAACTTTGAAGAGTCGAATAATGAAGCATATATTAACAAACTGCAACGCCCTTGCAAGTATTTTTGAAATAAACTAGCATCAGCATCAGATAAGATCAATCCGTGGTACACACCATTTCATCCAGGGAGTGAAACTGAATATTCGTCGGTGAAAATTACTTTAGAAATGTGAATTTCTTGCATTTCCTTTCTGAGTTTTCACACCAAATGAAGTTCGAACAATTTTTAATGAAAGTTGATCTTTGTTTGGCAAGATTTATTTTTAATGTTTTTCAAATCTATCCTTAAAATTAGTTGAAAGAAACATATTTCATCATTTACAATAATACATTTAAACATTATTTGCAGCCTAATACACACACACGAATATATATATATATATATATATATATATATATATATATATATATGCAAATAAAATGAAAGATAGAGAGATAGAAACAAATATAAACAGATTGAGAGCAGAAAGATAGATAGAAACCAAAATAATTGATAGACAGAAAGATAGATACATAGATAGATAGATTTAAGTAGAAAACATATAGACATTAAGATAAAAATGCAGATAGATTGATTGAAAGAGAGCTACATAGAAATGTCCACACAAACACACATATATAAACACAGATATATTAATAGATAGATTCATGAATATATAGAAACCCACATTAACCGAATCATAGATATATAAATATGAATATATATATATATATATATATAGAGAGAGAGAGAGAGAGATAGATAGATAGATAGTTAAAGAGATAGATAGAAAAACAAATCGATAGACAAAAACACAGATGAAGACAAACAAACAATATATATATATATATACATATATATATAGAGAGAGAGAGAATGAATGACAGAGAGAAAGTCTGATAGATAGATAGATAGATAGATATATAGATAGATAGATAGATAGATAGATAGATAGATAGATAGATAATCTCACAATTCTCACAGCCGAAACAATCTGCTTTTAACATTCTATAAAATTAACTAATATATTCTCTATTGTTCGTTAAGAAAATGCCAGATAATTAACATAATAATTAAACATTAAAATTTGCATGATAACTAAACCAGCGAATACGCCGGCAAATTAATTTACGTTCACTGTTGAAGTTGGCCATTTTATTTTTCTTTTGATTCGGTATAGCTGTTATTAAATATAAAAAATGTCTCTGTTGGTAATTAGATGAGTTAGCCCGCAGTCATTCTCTTCCTTTTTTCTTTTTCTGTGAAATAATAATTATTATTAAGGAGACAATTGAAGAGACTGTTACCTTCGGATAATTATTTTATCAGTTGTAAGATCCATATAATCGACCAATCACGTCCTGACACGTCATCTATTGTTTAAATGGAGTCCCTTCTTGTCTTTTTTGTGTACTTTTGGTTATTGTTTAAATGCATATTGTACAGGAATATATTTTTTCATTTTTTTTGTTTATGCCATTTTCTCTGGCTTAGTTTTGTTTTTGTTTTATTTTCTTTTTTTTTACTTATTGTTAAATTTATTGTGTTCATTGTTTCTCTGGGCTTCTTTCTATTTCGGAATTGTTGTTAAGTATTTTTCTCTCTTTTTTTCTTTCATTTTTTCTCTGTTTTTATTTTCCATCCTTCTTGCTTCAATTCTTCCTATCATGGTATTTTTTTCTCTGATTTTTTAATGTTTTTCTTTTTCAAAAATGATTTTTATTTACTTTTATCTTTTGTTCATAAAGGTGCTACGAAATTTAGATGGTTACCGAATGTAAATATAAAGACGAGGCAAGCCGTACACTATTTGAAGTTATATAGGAATATAAATGTTAACCATAGACTATAAGAAATTAATATGGTAACAAACAGGAAAACACCCTGTAGGTAGTCTTTATTACAAATCAACTTTTCTAGGTAAGATTTCTCCCGAATTGGATTAACTGATGGAATATGAAAAGAGAGAGGATGATTAGCCCATTGCGGGTCTCAGCTAAAAATGTCAAGACTGGTGTAACGAAGACTTTTTTCTCGTCTAAAATATTACAATGAAAGTAGGACTTCATTAGCGACTAGAGTGAGACGTTTCCTCTTTAAGAAAAAGGGTATAGGATTTAAACTTCTCCATCACCTAAAATGTCATGTAAGTGGTTTATAACTCTATTAAATCGTGAAGTGTGAACTCCCTAACCCCTGTTCAAATAGGACATTTTTGGTAATAACTTGCTTACTAAAAAAAGATAATCAAAAATTGTACCACTTCTCCAATAACTTTAGTATTAGTTTGGTACAAAAATAATGGCAGCTCGAAGTATTGTATTTTGAAGAGCCATTTTAACATTGTATTCATAGTCAATTTTGGTATACATATTAATTCATTTGTGCTGTTTAATAATTGTTAAATTATTTTCAGACAGAAATATTCTTGAAGCAGAGAGGTTACCTATTAAAAACCTGACTAAACATGACTTTCGTTTACTTTTATTGCATGGATTAACAATTAGAAACAGTGCCTTCCAAAAGTCTGTCAATATCAACAATCCATGGGGAGATGTGTTTACAAATAATCGGACAATATGAATTTGGTCCAAAAAAATCCGTACTGTTAATGAAATCCATCAAATTGAAGAAGGTAAAAATGGTCATGAAATTTAGACAACAGACATCTGCAAACAGTTTTTGGGCAAGACCCACGTCAAAGTTCTAGAGACGTTTGACGTCAGCACCGCAAAAGTTTCACACTTTTTAAACACATTTTTAATTGTGAAACTTTTAATTTCGAACCAGAGGTGGAATCAGCTTTCCAAGATTTTCTTGTAGCACAGCTAATAACTTTTTATGAAATAAATAGTTTCGCCGATGGATACCAGAAGTGCGTAAATGTACAAGTTTCGTATTTTAATTAATTTATATATTCTCTACAGTGAATTTTCAAGAAAAAAAAATATTTTTCTGAAATCGGTTATTGTTTTAGTAACAACTTAATAATAATCTTAGATGTGTTTCCCTGTCGAATTGGGCATCGATAGACGTTCAAGGAAAAAAGGTCTCATTGAGATCAAGCCCATCTATTATTATAAGAGAAAGTTCAGCGTATGCTCGCTGATTGCAGAACGTTACTAGTTTTGGTTGTAAAATTATTGCATATAACAATAGATTTCTTCTGTCATTGATCCCTAAGCTATGTCATAATCTGTTCATTCAGATTATTGTGAGCTGCACCCATAAACTGTTGTATCATTTGCATAGTTTTACAATAAATATTGGATTATGTTTTAAGGCAGATCGTTAATTTCAAACTGAAAGAGGGTAGGACAAACACGAGTAAGAGACCAATGAGGAAAGCCAGCATTAAACTAATGGACTTTCTTCTGTTCATTCTTCTGAATGTCTTATATATATATATATATATATATATATATATATATATATATATATATATATATATATTTGCTATGATTTATGTCTCACTGAGCAGAAAATCTAAACCACAAACATCGAAACGACTAACAAAATCCAACGTAACATACTCCCAACAACCTCAAATATAAATTATTTATAAAATAATACAATGGAATTGTCGAAGCTTAAAAACTAACATAAATGAACTTTCCATTCCCTACACCCAACTGTCGTTTGCCTCCAAGAAACTTTACTGAAATAAGAAGAACAAATAAAAATAAATAACTACACCCAATATAATTACTTAAACAAGCCTGTAAATAGAGCCTCTTGGGTGTGTCTATCCTAATCAGGAATAACATGCCACAAAGACCAATTCAACTACACACTACAAGCAATATATGTAAAACACAACCCTTTATCAGACAATAACCCTTTGCTTTATCTATATCGTCGCCAGATGACCAAATCACAGAAACAGACCTAAAGGCTCTCGTTAACCAACAACCAAAACCATACATTCTCATGGGAGATATAAACAGCTACAATGTACTGCGGGGCAGCGAGAAAACTAAGAAAATTTACAATCATTGAAAACTTAATCAACAAAGAAACCTTGTATCTTTTCAACAATCGATCACACACTTATTTACATCCAGGAAATGGCACTTACTCAGCAATTGCTATAACAATTGGTAACGCTTCACTAGCCCTGTATTATAAATGGCAAGTCTACGACAACCTGTGTGGAAGCGATGTCTTTGCAATCATATTGGAAGAACTCAATACGGAACATGAAGTAAAAAAACAGATGGAACCTCTATAAAGCCAGCTAGGGGAAATAAAAAAAATGTGCCAAAACAAACTAACTCCAGTTACAAATACTAATATGTTTTCTATAATCTATGTTTCACTAATCAGAAAATCTAATTAGTTCACTCGTTTTTTAAATATTTACTTATTTACTTCCTATCATTATTTTCCATATTTTATAGTGTTAATTCTTTCATCCTTTGTTTATTATTTCTTTCTTTGTAGTTACCATTTAAATCTCAGTTGCTTAATCTTTACAATGTTATTCTCTTTCAGCCTCTGTAATTTTTTAATTTCTTTCTTTGTTGTTATTTTTTAATCTGACTTCCTTACTTTTTCGTTGCAATCTTTACAGTGTTATTTCATTCATCCTTTGTTTTTTATTTCTTTCTTTGTTATTTCATTTTCAATCTCAGTCGCTTACTTTTCCGTTGCAATCTTTACAGTGTTATTTCATTCATCCTTTGTTTTTTATTTCTTTCTTTGTTATTTCATTTTCGATCTCAGTCGCTTACTTTTCCGTTGCAATCTTTACAGTGTTATTTCATTCATCCTTTGTTTTTTATTTCTTTCTTTGTTATTTCATTTTCAATCTCAGTCGCTTACTTTTCCGTTGCAATCTTTACAGTGTTATTTCATTCATCCTTTGTTTTTTATTTCTTTCTTTGTTATTTCATTTTCGATCTCAGTCGCTTACTTTTCCGTTGCAATCTTTACAGTGTTATTTCATTCATCCTTGGTTTTTTATTTCTTTCTTTGTTATTTCATTTTCAATCTCAGTCGCTTACTTTGCCGTTGCAATCTTTACAGTGTTATTTCATTCATCCTTTGTTTTTTATTTCTTTCTTTGTTATTTCATTTTCAATCTCAGTCGCTTACTTTTCCGTTGCAATCTTTACAGTGTTATTTCATTCATCCTTTGTTTTTTATTTCTTTCTTTGTTATTTCATTTTCAATCTCAGTCGCTTACTTTTCCGTTGCAATCTTTACAGTGTTATTTCATTCATCCTTTGTTTTTTATTTCTTTCTTTGTTATTTCATTTTCGATCTCAGTCGCTTACTTTTCCGTTGCAATCTTTACAGTGTTATTTCATTCATCCTTTGTTTTTTATTTCTTTCTTTGTTATTTCATTTTCAATCTCAGTTGCTTACTTTGCCGTTGCAATCTTTACAGTGTTATTTCATTCATCCTTTGTTTTTTATTTCTTTCTTTGTTATTTCATTTTCAATCTCAGTCGCTTACTTTTCCGTTGCAATCTTTACAGTGTTATTTCATTCATACTTGGTTTTTTATTTCTTTCTTTGTTATTTCATTTTCAATCTCAGTCGCTTACTTTGCCGTTGCAATCTTTACATGTTATTTCATCCATCCTTTGTTTTTTATTTCTTTCTTTGTTATTTCATTTTCAATCTCAGTCGCTTACTTTTCCGTTGCAATCTTTACAGTGTTATTTAATTCATCCTTTGTTTTTTATTTCTTTCTTTGTTATTTCATTTTCAATATCAGTTGCTTACTTTGCCGTTGCAATCTTTACAGTGTTATTTCATTCATCCTTTGTTTTTTATTTCTTTCTTTGTTATTTCATTTTCAATCTCAGTCGCTTACTTTGCCGTTGCAATCTTTACAGTGTTATTTCATTCATCCTTTGTTTTTTATTTCTTTCTTTGTTATTTCATTTTCAATCTCAGTTGCTTACTTTGCCGTTGCAATCTTTACAGTGTTATTTCATTCATCCTTTGTTTTTTATTTCTTTCTTTGTTATTTCATTTTCAATCTCAGTTGCTTACTTTGCCGTTGCAATCTTTACAGTGTTATTTCATTCATCCTTTGTTTTTTATTTCTTTCTTTGTTATTTCATTTTCAATCTCAGTCGCTTACTTTTCCGTTGCAATCTTTACAGTGTTATTTCATTCATCCTTTGTTTTTTATTTCTTTCTTTGTTATTTCATTTTCAATCTCAGTCGCTTACTTTTCCGTTGCAATCTTTACAGTGTTATTTCATTCATCCTTTGTTTTTTATTTCTTTCTTTGTTATTTCATTTTCAATCTCAGTCGCTTACTTTTCCGTTGCAATCTTTACAGTGTTATTTCATTCATCCTTTGTTTTTTATTTCTTTCTTTGTTATTTCATTTTCAATCTCAGTTGCTTACTTTGCCGTTGCAATCTTTACAGTGTTATTTCATTCATCCTTTGTTTTTTATTTCTTTCTTTGTTATTTCATTTTCAATCTCAGTCGCTTACTTTTCCGTTGCAATCTTTACAGTGTTATTTCATTCATCCTTTGTTTTTTATTTCTTTCTTTGTTATTTCATTTTCAATCTCAGTTGCTTACTTTGCCGTTGCAATCTTTACAGTGTTATTTCATTCATCCTTTGTTTTTTATTTCTTTCTTTGTTATTTCATTTTCAATCTCAGTCGCTTACTTTTCCGTTGCAATCTTTACAGTGTTATTTCATTCATCCTTTGTTTTTTATTTCTTTCTTTGTTATTTCATTTTCAATCTCAGTCGCTTACTTTTCCGTTGCAATCTTTACAGTGTTATTTCATTCATCCTTTGTTTTTTATTTCTTTCTTTGTTATTTCATTTTCAATCTCAGTCGCTTACTTTTCCGTTGCAATCTTTACAGTGTTATTTCATTCATCCTTTGTTTTTTATTTCTTTCTTTGTTATTTCATGTTCAATCTCAGTCGCTTACTTTTCCGTTGCAATATTTACAGTGTTATTTTTTTCATCCCCTGTTTTTTTTTCATTTATTTCTTTGTTGTTATTTTTTAAATCTCTGTTCATTACTTTTTCGTTGTAATCTTTCTTGTGATTTTATCATTTCCTTCGTTTTATCTTATGTAATGAGTTGTTGTGTTTGTATTTCTCGTGTTTGTTTTTAATTCATTCTGCATGTCCCTCAATACTTATTGTGTGTAATTTCTTTCTGTTTTTGTTTTTTCTTTCGGGTGATTTTCTCTTTCTTTTTGGACATTCTTCTTCTTCTATGTGCCCTGTCCCTTCAGGACGTAGGCGATCATGGCTTTCCACGTCTTCTGTCACACCATGCAACCCTCATTCCGTCATCCACCTGATTAAGTCCTTCAAAATTGTTATCGGCTGTTTTCCCCTGCTTTTTTCCTTTCTATCTGGCCTGTTAGTATCATGTTCTTTAAACCCTGTTTCCTCATTGCATGTCCCAGGAATTTCAGCTGTCTCTTCCTAATGTTCAGTATTACTTTCTTTTCGTTTCCATCATTTGCAAAACCTTATCATTGCTCAAATACTCGATCCATGATATTCGCAGCATCCTTCTGTAGAACCATATTTCAGTTGCTTCAATTTTTTCCTTAAGCGTTGATGATATTGCCCAACATTCACTGCCATATAAAAGAACTGACACCACATAGCAATCCAGTACTCTCTTCTTAGTTTCTAGTGAAATTATGCTGTTTCTTAATACTTTACTCAACTTCTGGAATGCTTCCTTCGCCATGCCAATTCGCCTTCGGATCTCTGTGTCGCACTTTCCGTCTTCTGTTGTAACACTTCCAGTTATTTAAATTTTTTGTACCTGCTTGATTTTAGTATTCTCGACCTGTATTTGGCAGATTTAATTACTCTCTTCAGCTAACTTCTGTAGTAGGTCTTGTAGTTTCCTTTCTTTGTTTGCTATCAGCACTCACATAAGATGCGTACCTTCGGTTGATTAAATTGTAGCCTTTGATAACAAATCCAGGCATATTTTCTAGGGTCCCCAAAATATTCTCGCTATACAAGTTTAACAGATCCGGTGAAAAGACACATCCTTCTCTGTCGCCCCTTTATGCTGAATTTGTTACCTGTCCGTATAGAAGCGGTTTGCTGCCAGTAAAGACTCTTGATTACTCTTAAGTCTTTCCCAAATATATCAAAGCTGTCGAGCATCTCCATCAGTTCTTTGTGCCGTATATTGTCAAACGCCTTTGCATAATCAATAAAGCACAGATATAAGTCCTTCTACATTTGTATAGCTTTTTCAGAGAGCGTCCTAATCATAAATATGGCGTTCCTTGTTCTACTGTCTTTGACAAAACCCCACTGTTCTTGTCGTTTCGTTCTTTATCAATTATGTTTCTTCTACTACCCTATTTTTGTTCCCTTTATCTGCTTCTATGTTTTTTCTTTTGTTTTGTTTCGGCTATTGTCATATGGCATTTCCATTTCTTTAAATATTTTTGCTTTCTTTCTTAATCGTTGATTTCTTTCCCTTTTCAGTCTTTTTGTCTTCTAATATCTTATCATTTTATATTTCCATCTTTTACCCATTATGTTTCTTCTAATTCGTTATTTTTTGTTTTCTTTCTTCGGTGCATTTTTATCTATTTTTAGTATTTTTTTATTTTTTGTGGTCTTGAAAATTTGTTCATCTTTTTTTTAATGGTAATTTTCCTAAAATTGCGTTACATCTTTTGTCTTTTCCTTCTCTAATTCACTGGAACTGCTATTACTCTTTAATCCGAAGTCTTTCAAATTCGATGGCAAATCAAATATAACTGCAACATTTACGCCATCGTCTACTTTTCTCGCATTTCTGTTTATTTGTTTCCTGATAGATACAATCTTCATAAATGAAAATGCAATGTTATTTGTCATCTTTTCTCTCTTTGGTTCGCATCCTTTGCCCGAAAACCCTTGTGTATAGTTATTCTCTATTTCTACACAACTCTCACGCAGCTCTCTTCAAATAAGTGTTCCAATGCTTTTCTTACTCGTTCCTTGACGTGCTCAGTGACCTGTTCCTATTTATCTTCATTGTCTTTTTATTTAACCCCATGCGCACGAGTGGCACTATTGCCTTGCCTAATGTGAAATGCTTATAAAAATATGTCATGTTTGCATTCAAAAACAATAGAAAACAAAACGTCTATTTTTTTCGAGATATGGCTACATCAAATGCATATTGTTATAAAATACATAATCTTTTTATTTATAATCGTCTCACCACAAGCAAGTCACTACTGCCACTGCTGCGTAGAGAGATGCAGTAAAGAGGAGAGGGAAGACGGAAGAAGAAACAGTATAGGTTAAGCTGTACAAAGGGTAAAATAGAGGTGGGAAGCAAGGAGATAGAAAATGTTAAATTACGTTGCATTTAAATGTTTAGAGATTGTAGATATCAAGAAAAGAATCATGGAGAAAGACGATCAACAGGTGGGAAGTGCGAAGAAAGAATATAAAGTAACAGTAATAAAAAAGAAAATGAAATAATCAATAATAATATAAACAATGGCATAAAACTATAATGTTGGAAATTTACAGATATAACAGGTCTCCTGATTGGCCGAAGACCCGAACCTCGTCTTGGACTTGAGGCGGGCCTTTACGCCAGGAAGAGGCTCGCGCCTTTTTTTCAGCTTTCCTTTTTTTCCTTCCTTTTGGACGGACTTGCTTGCTCGGTTGGCACGGACAGCTTCGGAGATCTACGTGCCGAGATTCAACCAGCGGGGCCAACAATTGGCACCCTCATGTCTCGCTATATCGAGACCATCTCTCCATAGTATTGGAGACCCATTGGGCTAACAGCCTCAACCTTATCAGAGAAAATATCTCGACATCCTTCCTTTCTTATAAGGAAACCCTTTGGGCAATGCCTATCCATCTGAGAGAAAAATTCTCTAAGAACTATCGACTTTCGACCGAATGGAACTGCAGAAGAAGCTGACCCCAGAATTTCCTGTACGTCGCGGACCGCCGTTCCTCGTGGTTTCCCATACCCTTCTCAGACGAAGGAACTAACAAGCTACGCAGCGAGAAGGACTATACCAGGCTACGAAGTAGCCGCAAAATCAGTTTTTGCAAGACAATAAATTGTTTTACTTTATCAGGTATGTCTTGTTTGTCTGACTGTTTCCTTCCACTGCCTAAGCACTGAGTTATGTGTGAATATTTCTCACAATAAGTAAAGAAAAGCATGATTCCAAAGAAAGAATAATTTCTATTTAATGGTACCTAGAAGAATTAGAAACATAATCGTACACCGAAATCCTCCTTACAACAATACAAAACATTACCTACAATGCATTACTGACATTAACAATCTGACGCATATAAAAGCTGGATTCATTATTTAAATTAGACGAGCCATTTTTATTTTAACAGTTTGTATAAACAACACATTAGCGAAATCATAGTGAAGAGAAAGTGCTTACGGCAGGGATTGAATTACGTGTTTACATTTCGGATAAGATCGAGGAAAACGCTTGGATTAGCCAGAATAATTTCATAAAAATAAAAAAAAAAGGTAAATACTCAAGAATAGAATCAAACATCAAATTGAACTTAAGTAAGTAGACAGATTGTTTAAAACAAATTATTTGGAAAATGTGATAAAAACTGTATAGACAGATTTATATAACCTTGTTAAAATAAACTTACTGAGAAAATACATCTTTATAATTATATATATAAAATAAAAAGTGTGAGAAGCCGTGAACGTTTTCTTTAAAATACATATTTATTGTTTGGTATTCATACAAGTTATGGAGTATTAATTTTTCATGGTTTGCGCTACACGTGTTTCGAGTCTAAAATTCGTTGTTTTACGGTTGGGTTTTCTCTGAGTATCTGGTCATTATATATATATATATATATATTGTTAAAATTAATATCTCTCGCGATGGCACCGTCATGATGCTCTCACTTGTCAGAGCTTGTAAGAACATCATGACGCTGTCCTCGCGAGACTTTGAGGCCGGCATTTGTGTGGTCTATTAAAGAGATAATCTCTTTAAAACTATCAAAGCTTTATCTAAAATACCAAATCGAGCACTTTACGAAAAAATATGTACTTGATAAAAATACATATTATCAGTATTATCTACTGAACATGAAAACCTTGTCGCTGATTACTATCACAATTGATATTACACGCTTTTGCATTGTATATTATTCTTGTTCTTTCACGGCAAATGTCCTTTCAAGACGTTTCCCTTTCAATAGTGGGTATTAGCACGCCTTCTACAGTTACACCAGGCAACCCTCGTTCCATCATCCACCTGATTAGGTCCTTCAAATATGTTATCTGCTGCTTTCCTCTGTCTCTTTTACCGTCTATCTCAACTGTTAGTATCAGGTTCTCCAAGCCCCCTTTCCTCATTTCATGTCCAAAGAATTTTAGCAGTCTCTTCCTGATGCTCAGCATTAATTTTCTTTTCGTTTCCATCATTTCCAAAAGCTCATCATTGCTCACATGCTCGATCCATGATATTCGCAGCATCAATGGTATTCAATGTTTCGAGCCCAAGCTTAACTCTCTTCAAGCGAATTGTGACGTTGCGTATCGAAATCCGTTTGTTTTTCTGGCAGCAAAATGTTACGTGCATATGTATCTAATACTTTTTGTTGTTTTTGGAATATTGTTTCTGCAATGGTACGCAAACTTTAAATTTTTGAGAGTTTGAACTTAGTGTGTTAAAGTGGTAATCTTTTTTTGGAGTTGTTTTCTTGGGGGAAGGCTTGTATTTTTATTAATATTTCTTCCTGCATCATGAGCGTGTCATATTCAGCATTATCTTTAGATAGGCATTATTTTATATTTACCGACGCTGTTTCCTTTATATTAAGCTTTTTAATCCAGAAATATATCAAATCATGAAATTATATTCGATCATAATTATTTTTAATGTGATCTTATTTTTTTCTTTTCAGAATATAAATTATATAAAATAATCTAAATGTTTTGTTTTTTTTAACGTTTCAGCTATAACATTTTACAATTACCCAGGATTAATTGTGTTTAACGCGTTGCTGAATATGTGTAGGTTCATGTATGTGTGTACAATGTGTGTGTAATATATTCCGAGCACGTTGATGTCATGTTCATAATTGATATTATTAAGAGTTGGATTTTCCTTTTTTATTAATACTGGTTTCATTATTTCTATACGTTTTTGCATGTGAATGATGCGATTATATTTGTTATTTCAACGAATATATATATATATATATGTATGTATGTATATATATAATACTGTTGCCACATCTGGTCGGGTGCCCCTGCAATTCTCCTCGGGCCTCTTGACAAAATACAGCGAAGAATCTGTAATGTGATTGATACCGACTTAGCCTTCCATCACTCTATCACCGGCGTGACGTGACTTCCCTATAAATACTATCATGGCTTCTGCTCCGATGATCTTAAATCACTGGTGCCCCCTAGGTGTGAGTTTGCACGAGATACTAGATTGGCAACTAGATCCCACCTTTTTACAGTGAAACCTATGAAATGTAACCGCAACTTCTGCTCCAACAGCTTCTTTTATCGCACTTCCCGCCTGTGGAATTCCCTTCCGCATCCTTGCTTTCCCGACGGCTAAGATCGCCAGGAGTTCAAATGTAACGTCAATAGACATCTCCTAACACACAAACAAACACCCATTCTCTCCAACTCTCCCCCTATGTACATCCTAACTCGTCTATCGCCCTGTGTAATCCCCTGCGCTATAGTGGCATTGGAATGCCTTGCTTGGGGTGACATGATTAATATATATATATATATATATATATATATATATATATATATATATATATACAATACCGGCCATAATTATTAGGCCATCCCAGTTTTCTTTAAAGAAATGATCTATGTCATACTATTTTTTTGTATTTATTGCCAAATGGAAATAGAATTGTTCTTTTGTTAATTTTACTTTGCAAAATTTAACAATGCAAGCAAGTAAAGATAAACTCATTCGAATCACTTTAAATTTTCTTCATTTTCACTGATAAAACTGCAATATAAGTAATTATTAAATATTTATAAATTCATTTGATACAGATGTATCGAATGAACATTAACAAAACAACCATTCTATCTTCCATTACAATGATTCACTTGGCAACAAATACTAAAAAATAGTCTGAGATATATCAATATATATATATATATAATCTTCTCAGCGCACCACAAATATTTTGATTGTAAATATGAATTTCAAAAAAGTCAAGGCAAGTTCTGTATTGATGATGATTTATTTTTTCTCTCGCATACTCTGATGAGATTTTCATTATAACAAGATGCAAATCTATCGACAAATCTCGAAGAGCAAAATATTTTGATAAAATCCCTCAGGGTAGCTAGTAAACTCGATTAATTTCTTTAAGGTGAAGAGGTGAAAACAGCATATAAAACTTGAAGGAATTTAAAACACACACAGAGCATATTTTAAGATAGCTAAAAACCAAAATAAAAAAAAAACAAGATTTATATTTTCAATACTCGTGTGTCTACTTAAGTGTGTAAGTGCATGTCCATCAACGAGTGTGTCAGTGCATATAGGACCGATTCTGACAGCGTTCTTGTAAACATGTCATGGAGAGTATTAAATCATATATTCATAAAACTTTTTAATCTAGTTATATCAAGTTCGCTACATGTCTATATTTTCTACCTATACATGACTCATCCTTCTTAATCTTCCACTCACTTTTCTCTCTCTATTCATATCTATCTATCTATCTATCTATCTATCTATCTATATATATATATATATATATATATATAGATAGATAGATAGATAGATAGATAGATAGATAGATTGATAGATAGATAGATAGATAAATAGATAGATAGATAGATTATGTAGTAGGTTTGAACATGTGCAAACTACGAACTACTACAAAATAATACATTTTCTTTCGTCATTGAAATATCAGCATTTCATCACGTATTTAAAAATTATGTGAATAGATGTTTTATTTAATTAAAAAAATATTTGAAGAACAACACTTGTTCTTAAAGAATATTTTAATAAGAAAAGTACCCTCATTGTTAACTACGCGATCAGACATTGTTCTTTCAATGTTGATAAAAAAATTACCAATATGTAGTAAGTTGTAGCTGCAAATGTTGAAAGCGTAATAATTCATAATAAATATTTATTGATCTATTTTATATTGAGCACTCTCTTAAAGAAATATTTTGAATGGTGAAATTATTTTCTTCGTTCTTATTCATTTATATATATATATATATATATATATACAAATGAATATATATATATATATATATATATAACTACCCTACAAACGCGGGTGTACCCCAGGGCTCTATGTGTAATGTGATTGATACCGACTTGGCTGACCGCCTGCAATATCTCTCTCTACGGCGTGACGTGGCATCCCTGTGCGTCTTCTATAAATACTATCATGGCTTCTGCCCCCTAGATGTGAATTTGCACGAGATACTAGCTTGGCAACTAGGTCCCACCCTTTTACAGTGAAACCGATGAAATGTAACCACAATTTCTACTCCAACAGCTTCTTTCCTCGCACTTCCCGCCTGTGGAATTCCCTACCGCATTCTTGTTTCCCCGACGGCTACAACCTCCAGGAGTTTAAATGTAAGGTCAATAGACACCTCCTAACACACTAACCCACTCCCACTCTCCCCACCTCTCTACCTATGTACATCCTAAGTCGTCCATCACTCTCCCTCTGACATTTCCTATACCCAATCCCTCTATGTAACCCGCTGCGCTATAGTAGCAGTGGAATGCCTGGCTTGGGGTGACACGATCAAATATATATATATATATATATATATATATATATATTGAATTGTCAAAATATCAATCAGTATATCTATCTTTATATTAATCACTGTATTTATTTACTTTTATCTTGAATATCTATCTATATATAAATATATCTAAATAATAAACTATCAACCAGTTTAAAATCACCATGTTTATCCCTCTATCAGTCTATATATATATATATATATATATATATATATATATATATATGTCGACTTATGTCTATCTATCTCAATCTTTCGTTTTTATCTCTCTGACTCTATATAAATGTATGTACGTATCTGTTAAATACCTTTATGTATAATTATATATACGATTATATCACAATTGAAACACTGGTTCTCGAATGAACACAAAAGTTAAGCAACCTCAATGCTGTTTAGTAATGAAGGTATGTGACTGTTTTAGAAGACCAGGTGATGCATATTTCAATGTGCAATTGTGAAATTGATGTGATTGTCAATATTGTATTCACAGCTGATATGTAGTGAATATCTGCATTTGAACATACGCGGTTCTCATCCCGCTGCTCATATCTATTTAAGCCATATATAGAAAAGATTTCAAGCTAAAATTGATACTTTTAACAGAAATCTAAATGAATAGCTGAGACAAAAAGAAGGTTAATGAAAAAATAAAAATATTGATTACATACTTTAATAATTAATGCACTAAGAAAATTCACACTTCTAACACCGACTCAATCCGACTCCAGAATGTGGCACTTACAACTTTCAAATCTTCCTTCAGGAACCGTCAAATGCCTTCTCAGTTCCTTGGTTCTGCAGGCGGTGGAGTTGCTTAATCATTTACCCCAACGCTACTCATAATAATTCATTAGAATACAACCGATATCGATATGAAAGCCAGACATCGTGACTGATAAAGTCTAAAAATATCAGCTTTCAGCAGCCACCCTTTCAAACCAAGGCCTGACCCTAAATTTCTCCAACTTCAAATAGCCATCTGAAATGAGACCCTATTCAAAAATGTGTGTTTACATGTTATCAAACTCACAGGAGGCACAAACCAAAAACATCACTGTTTGAGGAAACTTGGCTTTCAAAAAACGAGTATCATCACGTATATTTTATGCAAGCTTTTGTAGAAATGTACAAATGAACCTGACAAACATCCTTTACATCAGAGTGAAACAGAATGCTTCTGGTTCCACAGAATCTTTTACTTTGTTCACGTGTTTCTTTGTTTTTAAATAGTAGGTGTCCCGAAATATTTCCTTTTTAAAAGATGTTGAGCTTTACACTCTTTACACCTTTTGTATGACTGGTAGTGGAGATCACCACCAAAGGCAGGTTCATGGTGAACATTGCAACCCCCGTTTCCTGCGCCAAAACCCGCATTCCCATGCATGAATTTTCCATCATTTTCTCTTGCAGTTGTTAACTGAATTCTGAAGTACGGCGACAATCGTAACGACTGATTTGTTTTTGCTGCAAGCTACAGCCTCGTAGACTTCGTTTCATCTTTCCATTTTACGTCTATTTTCACGTTGTTCAAAGTGAATTGAACAGCTCTCATGATTGCGACATTTTGATGTCCGACACGAATCATTATGACGCACGTTAACCTTTTTCAATATTTAGAGGTGGCTTCTACCCGTGTAGGTCAGAATACAGACTTTCTAAATCATGTGAAAAAAAAAGACTCAATCAAATTATGTTGAAACACCTTGAAAGTATCACTGTAATTCTTTTATAGCACTGCTAACTATTAGTCGCCGTATTTCTGTTAATATTAATATGTAATACCGGTTCATGAGCTGAATTCCGAATTACTAGGTCACTACATACAAAACCACCATTGTAGTTCATTATGCTACTGTCATGTATCATCACATACCGTATCCATTATTACCTGTCTTTCAGTGTCACAATTTCCGTCTTCTATATCTAATCTAAACTTATTTATAAATGGAACTTTGTCTCTCTGTGTGTGTCTGAGTGTGTGTGTCCGTTAACTATAGACTCCGAAACGGCTGAACCGATTTTCTTGAACAGTTGTACTATAAGCGTCTGCGAGTGTTATTAGCTAGGTTTTGTGTCGAGGTACCCCGTAAAAATTTCGAAAATCGATAATCGAAAAAAATCGGGTTATAGAAGGAGTGGTCCGATTTTAATCAAATTTGATACACTTATAGACAAAGACATAAGAAACGATATTCAGAAGTTTGAAGGTTGCAGTTCTTACAATAGTGCAGAAAATCGATAATATATATATAAAAGGCAAGATAATCGATAATATATATATAAAAGGCAAGATGTTTGTGTGTGTGTGTCGGTTTATCTGCCTATATGTCTGTATTTTTTCAGACCTTTTATTTTAGTTTTTGCCTCGGGTTTGGCTCTAAATAGGTATAATTGTAGTTCTTAGTCTCAACCATGATACCATTTACTCAGAAGACTTATTTAGACTTCAAAAATCAGTTTACGACGAAAAACTTATTTGATATCGATACCAGGAAATCAAAATTTGACTAACATCCATTCATTTTTCTTTTAGTCAACGGTTTCGCTTTAACTGGAAACAACTATTGCTTTTTAGTCTTTCGTGCCAATGTCCAAAGAGTCTGAGCTCCGGTTCATGGATTAGTTTTAAAGCTTTCATTACACCCGAGCAACGCCGGGCTATACTGCTAGTTTGTCTATATTACTGAGATGAGGTAACTATTTATGCTATCTACATTGTTCAGCCTATTTACTTAATCCTTTTTGCCATATTAACGTCCTATCCCACTGAATATAGCAGTAGGTTGTATTAAGTTACTTGACTCAAAAAGTTGTGAGTTCAATTCCTACCTAAAGTTGAGGTTAACAAAAAATCTTTAGTTGAGGTAAAGAGAATTAACTGATACTAAGACATCTGGAAGGGGCAGAACTTATGGAACTGAAACAATCTATCCCGGTAAGCAAAATAGAGGGTTCAGTTAAAAATTCTAATCACCTGAAGAAGGTTGGAGCGTACATTGATCGAAATGTCGTGAATATGGCTACAGAGATGTGGATAGAATTTTGAACAATGTTAAGAGTTCAAATAATTCCCGTCTTCCGTTAATACATTTCACAGGTATTTAAATTGCTACAGGAGTTTGATTTTGGCATCACTAATTTCTATTTCACCTGTTGGTCTGCTCCTGTTCTGACAAGTTTGAATTCTGTCATCTGACAACTGATGTTTACTTATTTCTTTTGGCTTTACTTTTACAAGCTTTTGTAGGGTTTCTTAAATTTCATCTTGTGCTTGTTATAAACGTTTCTAAAATAATATAAAAAACTTCATCATTTTGAACAAAAATCGCGAAAGTATATTTCCCCAAATAATAACGGACACCTTAAAATTTACACAAGGCAGAGAGACTTATGTAGAGTGCTGTTCACTTTATACCAGTCTGAGAGCAACTCGAGGAAAGTTGCAGAGTCAGAGGCAGAAGATAAGCAAATATGCGTGTAAGATAACTGTTAGACCTAGACATCATCAGGCTAAGAATGTTGACTTGAGAATTTACACAAGGTATTTTGCCAGATTTACAGCCGCATTTACTCTGTACAATGACCGATAACGACTCCTGGTAGGTAGCGGAGTAAGAAGCATATATTATGATTATATAACGTCATCAATTTGAGCAAAATTCATGAATGTCCATTCCTCCAAAAAATATCGGAAATATTAACATTTACTCAAAGTAGAGAGATTTATTTACAGTGCTATTTACATTAAACCAGTTTGAGATCAACTCGTGGTAAGTTGCAGATTCAGTATCACAACTCTTGTAAATATGTGTGTAAGATAACAGTTAGAACTATACATCATCCGGATAAGAATGTAGACTTAAAGGTATTTTGCTTGATTTAAAACTGTATTTACTCTGTACAATGACCGATAATAAATCCTGGTAGGTAGCGGAATGAGAAACATATATTATGATGATAAAATGTCATCAATTTGAGCAAAAATCAAGAGTGTCCATTTCTTCATAAGAATATCGGAAACATTAAATTTTACTCTAAGTAGAGAGATTTATTTACAGTGCTATTTACATTAAACCAGTTTGAGATCAACTAGAGGTAAGTTTCATAGTTAGCGGCACAACTCATGCAACTTTGTGTGTAAGATAACGGTTAGACCTAGACATCATCAGGCTAAGAATGTAGACTTGAAAATTTACTCAATGTATTGTGCTTGATTTACAACGGTATTTACTCTGTACAATGACTGATAATAACTCCTGGTAGGTAGCGGAGTATGAAGTATAGTTTATGAAGATACGCAGCAAAGAAAACGTTTAACCTTAGACTTGAAAAGGTTAAGGTTGTAGACATTAAAAGTTACTCAAGTTAGAGATGTTCTTACAATGGTTTAGACCATGTACAACCTGAACGGTGCTGGCATCGAACGAGAGGAAGGCTAAAGTAATAAGGCTGTTCTGTTACAATGTTTTATGACATTGAGTCATGGCATTGAAGATTTAGATCTAACGATGTAGTCTTTGATGTGTGTAACATGAATGAAATTAGATGGCGAAGGTATTGATAAGAATAAGGATAAGGAAGATATATAAATTTGGACTTTGACGCGAAGATTTTAAAATTCTATTTTTCAGGAAGGTATATGCGCAGGGTAAGTGAAAAATATTTTTTTAGAATTTCTTTATTTTTATTTCATTTTGGAAGAGAGAGAACTGATTTCTTGTCGACATTAGACCTGATAATATTTTTCGATTAGGAAATTTGGTTGGAATTGAATCCAAGAATCACAGTGTTCTCCGCTATTGCCTGCTCAGTTGGATGAAGAAAAAAAGTTAGATCTCTCCAATGTAAACGTTACTGGCTTAAAATTTGAATTAGCCTCGTCGGTATATAGTTAATCGGTATATTGTAGATTTCATGTTTGTGTAATTTAGTAAATATAGATGCAACTGAGTCTAAGAAATACAGTGTTCCCCGCTATTGAATGTTTAGCTGGAACGAGAAAAAATCAGGTCTTTCCAACGTCAACGTTTTTTCTTCTTCTATGTGCCCTGTCCATTCAGGACGTAGGCTATTCACGTCTCCCTATCTCCAGTGGCTCTTATTACGTTTTCTCTTTTTAAACCACGAACCCCCGTTCCATCATCTACCTGCTCAGGCCCATCAAATATGTTATCCGCTGCCTTCCTCTGTTGCTTTTTCCTTCTATCTGGTCAATTTCAGATTCTGCAAGTCCTCCTTCCTTAGTGCATGTCCCAAAAACTTCAGTTGTCTCTTCCTGATGCTCAGTATTAATTCTTTTTTGGTTGCCATTCTTTCCAGCACCTCATCATTGCTCATATGCTCGGTCCATGATATCCTCAGTAACGTTTTGTAGAACCGCATTTCCACTGCTTCAAATTTTTCTTCATCTTCGATGATATTGCCCTACAATCCCTGCCATATTAATGGACTGACATTTCATAGCAATATCACACTCTCTTCTTTGTTACTAGTGACATTTTCCTACTGAAATAGCCTCGTCGTAAATAGTTAAGCAGCATATTGCAGATTCATGATTCTGTCGTTTGGGAAATATGGTTGCAACTGACGCTAAGAGAAACAGTTTAGCTGGAGGGAGAAATTAAAAAAAATCATTTTTTCCCAATTTAAACGCTACTGTCTTAGTCGGTATTTGAAATAGGCTCGTCGATAAATAGTTTATCGTCTCGCACATTCCCGGGAAAGACCAGTGATTCACAAGAAATAACAAAAACATGGAATAAAATCAACCGAACATTAATAATCGAATCAAAATATCTGAATAATCTCAATAATTCATGGATTTATGAGAAATGTTTATTGCAAATTGACTTCAAAAGACATTTGCCAAGAACACAAATACATTCATAAATAAATAAATTTGTTTAACAGAGATATATGTATATAAAACCTAGTTGTAAATATCGATAGATAAATGACTGAATTAGATAAGAATGGGGAATGATAGAAATTAATGATGAATAAGCTTAGAAAATGAAGAAATGTCAAAGTTATAATCCCTATTAGTCATATTCTCACTGTCTTACTCCCTCTCCTTCTCTTTATCTCATCTCTCTCTCCCTATATATATATATATATATATATATATTTGCACACATATATATTGTGTGTGTGTATTTTGGCAGCATTCCTTCATTAATACTGGTTTCATTGAATAATATACT
>JBBBDQ010000670.1:572500-647500 GCA_037127315.1 Ascarosepion bandense
TATATATATATATATATATATATATGTGTGTGTGTGTGTGTGTGTGTGTGTGTGTGTGTGTGTGTGTGTGCGTCTGTGTAGGTGAGCGTGTGGCTTCGTGTGTTTTTAGATGCACATAAATATTCAAATTTTATTCTATCTAACCGGAGAAAAGAGACACGGATATAAGAAAATCCCGGATATAAGAGATGTTTACTCTGGTCCCAAATTAGAACCTGTGGTAATGTATATAAAATAAACAAAACCCGGATATAAGAGAAACATTGGATATAAGATGACTTTTATCCGGTTCCAACAACTCTTTTATATCAGGGTTACACTCTATTTGTTTTTTATATATGTGCTTATATATATATATATATATATATATATATATGAGCAGTACCCTTGGTATATTGTTTGTTTAATTCAAAGTGGATCGTAATCCGATAAGAACTCATTTAACAGATCATTATAATGAAAATAATCTGGAAGAATTATAAATCCATTGGTGATAATTTCTTTTATAAACATTTTTTAAAGAAACAATCAACTCTTGAAACCGAAATACTTACCAAAATCATGTTTTGTTTTATTCGGACTGAGAAGTTGAACATTTTTTAAAAACATTCGTGAAATAAATTATCACCAATGTATAATTCGTCCATATATATATATATATATATATATATATATATATATATATATATATATATATTTTAAAAACTTTAATGCAAAAGGAAAAGCACGAAGTTAAATCACAAAGACCTACTTAATATTAATATTTTACTATTGAAAAATGATACAGGTGGAGGGCTCAATATAATTAATAATTAAATTACTAAGCCAACTATAAAATAAAATATATTTCGAAGTTCAAAACCGTTTTATGACAATTTCTACATGAAATCTATACGAGAGATTTCACTTATCATCAACTTATACTCAAAATAAAATAAGAATTTACCTGCGGAACTTAAAAAAATTCAAAGATAGATAGATAGATAGATAGATAGATAGATAGATAGATAGATAGATAGATAGATAAGCGAAATACCTTTATAACCAAATATTATCAGAAAAATATAATTTGTTCTTCGGGTTAATGTTAGTAGACTGTCTAATATGGCTGACTTATGAAAGCTTTTAAAAGTTTAATACACATCGATACACATCGATGAAGGAGAAAGTTTGAATGCAAACTAGATAGATTTTTCGGATAATTAAGTCCTCCGGCATGTAAACAATCATGTGTTTTGTTAGCTATTTTGATTGCATTTCGCTGTGAAATAATCTACAGTCTTTATATCTGGGCAAAAAAAAAACGGCTATTGTTCAACAGCGAGGTTGTAGGACATCACTTTGACAGATTATCAGGATATTGTGGTATGACAATCAGTGTCAGTTACGTTGTCCCTCTTTCCTTCACATTCAATAGTAGAAGATCGAAGTTGAATAGCAGATCGAATATGTCCGTTTCATTCATACATATATATATATATATATATATATAGAGAGAGAGAGAGAGAGAGAGAGATAGACATACAGACAGACAGACAGATAGATAGACAGATAGATAGCTATGAACAGGAGGAAATAGATAGATAGATAGATAGATAGATAGATATAAATAATCTCTCATTCCCAATTATACCTTTATACATATTACAAATGTAAATTTTGAAAGAAAATTTTGCTCCACATATAGATTCCTATACGGCGATTTGTCTATAACATGATTCCCGACAGCTTCTATTTAGGCTTTTTCTTTTCACTGCGAATATATATATATATATATATATATATATAGGGACAAAAATATATTTTTAATATATTTCATTTGATATGGTACTCAGTGACTATTTAACTTTTTTTTCGCTTTTAAGCATAATTTTCTTTTTCTTTTTGAAAAATAAGTTGATGCTCAAGCAAATTCCAGACGTGCTCAACATTCGAATGTTCGGAATAAACGTGCTCAACATTCGAATGTTCGGAATAAACGTTTCTACTTAAAAAATAACAACTTAGACATTCAAATCATTACGAAAACAAAACCCTCTTGAAAATGTCTAAAAATGACTGAAAGCGTTTGGAACAATGAAAATTAACAATTTCGGTAATCCCTTACGCCTACCAAACAGAAGATCTTAACGATGTTGGAAAAACTAAATATAAAAGTAATTGAATATTCTTTGTCTGCCGCATAAAGAAAATATAGATAGCAAGCCATTTGAACACGCGTCACTAAAGACAGAGAAAGGTAACGTATAGCAAGCATTAAACGTATAAGACCAGCAATCCTTAACCTAAGTATATGGGCTGAGGATTTGTGTCACTTGCTGTAAACCTCAGTGTTCATTATTATGTTTACATGATCTCTAACAATTTTTATCCATAAATACTTAAAAAAATTTATATATATATATATATATCCGAGTGAGTACAACCAAATGATATACCCGACCGATAAAAACGTACATTTCAACATAAATCAACAATTTAGCACTTACACACAAAGTTATTCAAAAGTCTAACGGTCAAAACGAAAGATACATTCCCTTCATTATCAATAACCCCAACCAACCCCACAACAACAATGAATCAAATATAAACAGCGGATGATTCCAGTTCTTGCTTATTCCTTCAGACGAAACATTGGACACCCAACGTTGAAACAAACATACGATTGTAGAGGACATACATAGAAAAAATTATGTACATGTTCTAAAATTTATAATATATATATATATATATATATATATATAAATTCTACGTGGATATAAAAATGTTATATGTAATTCACAGCAGAAAGAAAGGTTGGCAGTTTCATGGCAAAATTTGAGATATATATTATTATCATGAATTTAAAATATTCACTCACAACTCACAACTCACAACGGACGATTTCTATACTCGCTGCACAATACAAATATCTGTTTAATCTTTCTGTGATAAATTACGTCAGAAGAAGTTCTGCATTTATTTCTATATGCAACACAATCCTCTCCGTTTAGTCAAACAATACAAAAATGAATACCTAATTTTCATAATATTACTATATTTATGCACAGAATCTCTCTTTCTCTCTCTCTCTCTCTTTATATATATATCCACAGACAGATCTTTTTCACTGCTCATCAGTACGGTTTGACTCCCACTGCTTTTTACCCAGGATTGAAAACTGGCCGAATTGGCGTCAGTCGGCGATTCTACCTCTGAGTTATGGGCGTTCGTACATATATATATATATATATATATATATATATATATATATATACACATATATATATATATATATATATATATATATATATTAATTAGATAAATTTTAGGGAGTGCTTTTGATTAACAGGTTTTTACACTATTTCATATATATATATAGAGAGGCAATTTTGGGAATATCAAATTTTCCGATCCCCCTTTTTACACACACACACACACACACACACACACACACACACACACATATATAAATATATATATATATATATGTGTGTGTGTGTGTGTGTGTGTGTGTGTGTGTGTGTGTGTGTGTGTGTGTGTAAAAAGGGGGATCGGAAAATTTGATATTCCCAAAATTGCCACTAGGCAAAGGGGAGAGATAAAATCAACGTAATTTCCACCTCAGGAACTTGACTAAATGCATGGTGGGAGAGATTTTAGATGAGCTAGTTTAAATTTATTAAGAACTACAAAGAACAGGAAAATGTAGAGGTCCATGATTACAAACGTTTTAAGTTGAGACAGCAAATAGTAGAATTAGCAAATGAAGACATTGATTGACTCACTCGTTTTCTAAGGTTCATTAACGAATTGCAGTGTAATTAAAACAAGAAGTATAAGATTGTAAGATATTTCTGGGAATAATATTGATTTAATGATAAAGCTTACCATTTCTCTCATAACCTTTTTTATTTGGATAATATGGTATAGTGATCAACTCTTACTAATTAATCCGTAGCTGAAGGGGTTGTAGATGCATTCCTTTTGTAAAAGTATTTGTGTTCAAGTAAATCTAACCCGACTTTTATTGAACTTTGGCTAAGCCTATTAACTAATTCCAAGTCATTATTCAATACACTAGACACTCATCGAAGCTTGCAACAACTGCTATTAAAAATCAGTTTCTCTTTTAGGTACTGATCGGTATCGACGTTACTTAAATTTCAAACCCTGTGTTTCAAGGTTATGTGACATTAGGCCTTTCCAAAAGAGAATTTTCATCCATCCTTGAAAATTCTGCACGCGAATATACGCCCTTTTCTTTTGCCGACGTAGGCGATCATGGCTGTAAATGTCTCCCTATCCCTGGTTGCTCTTAGCACGCTTTCTCCTGTTACAGCACACAACGCTCGTTCCGTCATCCACTTGATCAGGCCCTTCAAATATGTTATCTGCTGCTTTTCCCTCTATCTTTTCCTTCTATCTGGATTAAGAACGTTAGTCATACTGAAACAAATTTTATTTATAAAGACTGATAATTTTATAGACATTTGAGAAAATAGAGAAACTCTAAGAGAATATATTTTATGAACCTTGTAAAGACGAATCAACGAATCATTTATGAATCCAGGACCAAAATCTTTAGAAATATATATAGCCTTTGAGATTATAAAAAATCACTCGACCGGCGGTCGAATGCGAGGGAAAATTTACTCGCCCAAAAATCATTTTACGCGACCAACTCCATTTTCTTAATAGTCGGCTTACGTAAACATAGCGTGAATCGCTGACGGAAAACAAAAAATGAAAATTACTTAAAATTTGGAACGTGTTAGAAAGGATTTAATTTTTCTAAAATATAATAGCAAAAGAAAATGATCTTTCTTCTTAATAACAGTATAATCATTTTCATGATAAAACTTTATATTAAGTTGAACATCATGGTATGCTCTTTTCTTTCCTTTTTTTATGACAATTGAGTGGAGGTATCTAAATTCGTAGTTTCTTTCTTATGTTTGTTTACATCATCTCATAGATGATAAAAAATAACAAATTTGATTTTATAAGCGATTTTCTATAAAAAAAGGGATTGACTTGTCTAATTTGTTTTTCGGTGCCAGGTTGAAAGAAATATGCCTATTTTTCCTTTCTTTCAAACATTTCGACGTAAATCAGGCGCCATGCATAGGAGCAAATAGTTCAATAATGTCATTGTAAGTCATTCTAAATAACTTGTGAATCTTCAATGGCATACTTCTGAGTTTTAAAAGGAATCAGATCTGTTTCTATATTTGACACGTTTCATTGCGAGATTTTTAATCGACCGTGGGCGAGTAAAGCAATAAATTTTAATCGCCCAATTATGCTTTTAATCGTTAGTCGATCGGGCGAGTAAAATCTCACACATACACACACACACACACACACACACACACACACACACACATATATATATATATATATATATATATATATATATATATACACACAGTGCTATGGGTAAGTTGGCACCATTTTGTATATTTAATTTCGTGTATGTGTCTTATTTGCTTTTGAATTTGTTCATTGCATATTAAAAAAATGTCTGTGAGAAAAAGATGACGATCACGCAATTTATTCTGCCAGATATTTGAAAAAGACATGCTGTACTGCTTAACCTTCGAGTCGGAATCTCCAATACGAAAATCTTAACGTGTTTGAGGAGAGTGTAGAAGACACGGTAGAGTTGGATGACTCTAATGATGATTACCAAGGTGTTTCAAATTTATCACTAATGATGGCGACATTATGTCTCCATTTATCTTTCTACATGGCATCAAATATAACCAGAAAATACTGATGTGCCTGTAACAAGACTTATTACTTCTCCGTTTTATTTAATATAACATGTTCTAATGATTTCATCCACTATTTTATTTCTTATCTATCTATCTATCTATCTATCTATCTATCTATCTATCTATCTGTCTGTCTGTCAATTGCAAACATGGGAATCACTGATACACGGTAAAAGCCAGTTTAATGCCTTTGACTGTATATTTTCTTAAAATTTCATTCACTAAGGGACTTCTTCAAGGCAATATTTCTGCTTATAAATACATGCTGCAAATAAAAGCCTTACTTTAATCCTGATAACATTCATCAGATGACGAATTACGTTGGTAAATCAAAGGTTTCCCTTGTCTTCACACTCAGAGAGATATGCATCCTACTCTGTCATTACACACGCGCACGCACACGCACACACGCACATATCTATCTATCTATCTATAACTCAGCAAATTTGAAACTGGAACACATTGCACGTCTAAATCAGGAGAAAAACAACACTCAGGACATTCCTGAACACGTTGTCAAAGATATTACGAATATCGCTTCTATTCGAAACAACTACTATAATCACCATAAGCATTCTCTGAGCCGTTACAATCATTAATATTCCATCAATTAATTGTAATGAACCTGTTGAATCATTAACTTAAATATACTTCGTCTAGCTGTTCTCCAGAACTGGTGAATACTATTTTTTGTTCTTTTAACTCTTATTAACTCTTCTGGTCATCTTTAAAAGTATAAGTCCAAAATTCAAATTACAAACCGGTAATGTCAGTCAGTCAGCTAAGTGCCATACGTGATACACGCTTGAGCGGGCATGTCTCGAAAGAGACATGACTGACTGAGCAGATCATTATTCCGCAGTATGTTGCCAATGCCTTCTGCGGTAGACTGGTTGCCGACCAAGGTTATAGAACCCATTCTGTCCTGTCATTTAACCCATAACTGGAAGAAATAAACGAATTAATATCTTTCCCAAGGGTATTTGCGTGTAAATGAATGCAATGAATTCAGCTGGAAGTCGAACTCGGCTCCCCGATTTCTCGTTCCGAGCCGATATCCAATGCACCACAACGAACCGGGAATACCAGAACCAAATAAGTGCAATCATTTAAGTATACGGGAAGTATTTCAGCGAATACTGGAAAGTATAACACTGAGATCCGAAAAGTTTTGAGATGGACAAAGATATATTCCAAGTGCGAGGGAAAGTATTAAAAGAACAGGGACATTACATTAAAATCAAAGAAAAAGTAAAAGAAAACATTTTTTTAATCGTTTCACCCCAAGCAAGGCATTCCACTGCCACTATTGTGCTTGTAGCTACATAGGGGAAGGTAAATAGAAAGAGTGGTTAGATATAGGAAATGTCAGAAATGGGGTGATAGGTAATTGAGAGGATGGGAAGAGTGTTTGAAAGAATGGAAACGAGTTATTGTGTTAGGAGGTGTCTATTGACCTTACATTTAAACTCCTGGAGGTTGTAGCCGTCAGGGAAGCAGTCATGTGGAAGAGAATTCCAGAGTCGGGAAGAACGAGAACAGAAACTGTTGGAGTAGAAGTTGCGGTTGCATTTTGTTGGTTTCACTGTAAAAGGGTGGGATCTAGTTGCTAATCTAGTATCACGTGCAAATTCGAACCGACGGAGCACCAGTGATCTAAGTTCATCGGAGCAGAAGCCATGGAAGTATTTATAGAAGAGACAGAGGGAAGCCACGTCGCGCCGGTGAGAGAGAGACTGCAGGCGGTCTGCCAAGTCAGTATTGATCACATTACAGACCCTCCGCTGTACCTTTTTGAGAAGCCCAAGGAGAATAGCAGGGGCACCCGACCAGATATAGCAACAGTATTCAATGCACGGCCGGATGTAGATTTATAAATGTGCAGGATAGATTCAGACGGAAAAAACCTCCGGGCCCTGCACAGAGAACCGACTTTCATAGCATGGTTTCGATATAGTCATTCCACTTGAGGTCCGCTGTAAGTGTGAGACCAAGGAGGCGCAGTGCTTTACTCTCTGGGAGGCAAGCCTGGTCCATGCTAATGGGAAGTAGGTGCGGTTGTCTATGATGGTTAATTGATAGTAGCTTCGTTTTAAAGGCATTAAAATTTACGAGCCATTTCTTACCCCAGTCCACTACGGATTGGACGTCCTTTCCAAGCTCAGCTGCAAGGTTAGCTTTGTCGCCCACACCAGATTTTTGATCGAGGCGAGAGTAAACTGTGGTATCATCGGCGTACATACCTACTTAGGATATTATGGTATCGGGGAGATCATTAATGTAGATCAGAAAGAGCGTAGGACCTAGGATAGAGCTTGAGGGACACACCCGTTCGTATGGTAGCAGCGAATGCTGGATAATCTTCTCAAAGGTGAAGAAGAGACTTGAAGCACTAGAAATGTGGTTTTACAGAAACATACTGAGGAGATAATGGCCCCAACATGTGAGCAACAACGTGATTTTGGCAAAACAAAAGGAAACTTATTTTTAACATCAGGAGGAGTCAGTTGAGTTTTTGGGACACGTAATGAGGAAGTAGGTGTAATAAAATCTGGTACTCTTGGGGTAGATTAAGAAAAAATCCGACAGAGGAAAGTAACCCATAGCATACTCAACAAAGTTGGGCAAAAGGATAGCAGAACATTGTTTAGAAGGAATACCTCAACAAAAATGCAATTACTAATTGCTACAAGGGACAGGATGGTTTTTGTAACGATGATCGCCTACGTTCTGAAATAGACGTAGCCAATATTAGAAGAAAAATATTAAATAATTTCATGTCTCTTATTCCTCTAAACAATGTTTGACTATCATTCCCCTTTTGATCCGCTCTTTCAGCCGTTGCTTCAAATATATTATGCAGTGCTTTTTCGTAACGGCGTTTTTTCAGTATCTAGTAATGTTTATGTGGCTTCAGCATGTAGACGAACCTGGAACTCTACAAATTTCTTGCCCCTTGAAGCTTTCAATAAAAAAATGTTGCGCTTTTTTTGCTTTTTTTTTTTTGCTATTTCTCCTAAACCCTTTTCCGACATAAATTTACTCAGGTACATCTACATGTATTGCTCTGTTTTCCAATATTTGCTTTTCTATCATTCTGTCTTGGGAGGTTTATAATTACTACGCCGTTCTTCCTCTGTATACGCTTAAGAAATTTAACTTTTTGATCTTCTCTAAAACCTCGTATACTGAAATATACTGACCATTTATCAGTATTCGTCTATTCAATTATTGCTCTTGCTTCTAGTATCCAAGATTTGTATTTGGTATTTTGGAACTGCTTTCACTGAAAAGAACAAAATTTCTGTTGCTGGAAATCTTCTCTTCATCTTTGAAAGAATTACCTGAAATCCGCTGCTGCATAAGAGAATAAATATCGCGCAACAGTTTTTTCCTGTCTCTTAATATTCTGCTTATGTGGTTCTACAGAAGGATGCTGTGAATATCATGGATCGAGCATGTGAGCAATGATGAGTTTCTAGAAATAATGGAAACAAAAAAAAATTAATAATGAGCATCAGGAAGAGACAGCTGAAGTTCCTGGGACATGCAATGAGGAAGGAGGGCTTTGAGAATCTGATACTAACAGGCCAGATACAGGGAAAAAGAGACAGGGTAAAGCAACGGATATCATATTTAAAGGACCTAATCAGGTGGATAATGGAACGAGGGTTGCATAGTGTAATAGAAGAAGGTGTGGTAAAAGCCACTAGGGAAAAGCAATGATTGCTTACGTCCTGGAGGGAGAGAGCACATTGAAGAAGAAGAAGAAGAAGAAGAAGATATATGCAAACTGTTTATAAGAAAGTATAATATGGGCATAAAATGGGGGATCAATTCTATATTATAATCAATATACAAACTGATCCCTCATTCTGTGGCCATACTAGTTTCTATACATTTATATTCTAGATTTATGGGGTTGAGCTAGTGGATGACAGAGCCAGGGTTGCATGGTGTAACAGACGAAGACGTGCTAAGAACCACCAGGGATAGAGAGACGTGGAAAGCCATGATCGCCTACATCCTGAAGGGTCAGGGCACATAGGAGACGAAGAATATTCTGCTTAACTTTCACAGGACATCTTTGACTATCCCAATACGTCATCCGATTTCAGTTGCGAAAATTCTGTTTTCTGCTGTGAACACTTCCCAGATATTTTGTATTTGTTTGATTTTGGTATCCCCTATTTTTAATGTTCATGTTAGGGTTTAGCTGATGTTGATAATTTTTTCTGTCTTTTTGCAGATGATATTTAGTCTTTTTTGTCGGTTATCTTCACAAAGTTTTGTTAGGATTTACATTATTTACATTGTTCAAACTATTGTCCTCATCTTTATTGCCGTGTTTACGAAGTTTTGGACGTTCTACGCTCCGGTCTTCTTCAGCATACTGAAATTTCAAACCAAATTCTTTATTTCGCTCACCCCAGGTAGATCGCATGATGCTAGTCGACGTATCACAATATCAGTTATTTCTCCTTAACTAACTCGTCAATTATTCATTCATCTCTGCTGTAGACCGATAGTGAAATCTGTAAAATTTCTGTAAAATTACTGGATTCAACCCACACATTTATCAAGAGTGCATATTGCCCAGAGGATATCCATTCAGGTTTCACCAGCATATAAGACACCTGATATCTTGACACGACACTATTTTTTGTTTTAACGATATTTTCTCTCTCTTAATAGTTTTCTTAGCTTTTGAAATGCATCATTGGCTATCCGAATGCGTCTTCGCATTTTAATGTCGAACTTTCTGTCTATTAGACCACTTCCGAAACTAACTGGTAAATATTCCAAACACAATTTCGTGGAGATTACAAATGTATCTTTCCGATTGTCAGTATAAGTGACAATCTAATTCCCATTACAGTTAGAACCTTATACATGACTTACCTGTTCTGGCGATGATATAATAAACATGCGTGTTTATATTTACATGTTCATGTCTCTTTATCTGAAAAGATATTGTGCAGAATTCCCTGCTATGCAAATACGAATTATCAATTCAGCGAGCATGTCTATTTTGTGTATGCAATTTTTTCCCGTTCGTAGCTCATAAAAGACAATCATTTCATGTTGGACAGAAAACTCTCATTCAGACTCTCTATAATCTCAATTATTCTGAACGTATAAGATATGCGGATAGCACAATGATGATAGCATACACGGAAAGGAAAATCCAGAACTTCTTACAGAATATTCCAAGAGAAATCGAGAAGAAATGACAGCTTAAACTTCAAGAAAACTGAATGTATGATATCAGCAAAAACAAGACACCAAAATGACAACTAAAATTTGGGAAAACTAAAACAAACAAGTACAGAAATTTAAATACCTCCGAAGCGTTCTGACAGAGGATAAATATGAGAGTGAAATCCGAAGACGCACTGACATGGGCAAGGACGCATTTCAAAAGGTAAAGACATGAAAAGCTCATTAGAAACAAAGAAGAGGGTGCTGGATTGCTCTGTGATATCTGTCATTCTATACGGCAGCGAATGTTGGACGATCTCTTCAAGGATAAAAGAGTGTCTCAAAGCAGGAGTAATATGGTTTTACAGAAACATTCCAAGGATAAAATGGACGGAACACTTGAGCAACGACATGGTGTTAGAAAGGATGCGAACGAGTAGAAAAGTTATACTTAATATAAGGATAAGTCAGCTAATTTTCCTCAGACAACTAATGAAAAAAAGGGTTTAGAGAATGTAATACTTACACAGCGGATTAGAAAGAAAGAGTGACAGGAGAAAGCAGCGCAAGTTGATAGACTTGAGCAAATGGATGTTAGAGCGGTGTATATGAGAGGTACCAAGAGGAAAATGTTAAAAACGACGACGGACGCAGGCAAGTGAAAGTCCGTAATCACCTAAAAGGCGCGGCATATAGATGATTAAAAGCAGACAAAATAATACTTGGAATCAATTGTAACTTATTTAGTATGTAGTTGGCTTCTTTTAGACGCAGTGATAGGAAGATATTGATGTGCGTTGTGTTGCAGTGGATATCGGCTCGGAACGAGAAAGCGCGGTGCTGAGTTCGAATTCCAGATGAATTCCTTGCTTTCATTTAACCACAATTACCCTTGGGAAAGATATTAATCCGTTTCTTCCCTCCAGTTATAGATTAAATAACAGATTGGGTTCTATAGCATTGGGTGGCAACCTGTCTATTGCAGAATGTAATGGCAACCTACTGCGGGATAATCTTCCGAACAGTCAGTCATGTCTCTTTTGAGACTAGATCGCCCAAGCGTGTTTCACGTAAGGCACTTAACTGACTGAATGTCGGTTACCTTCAACCAACGTCTTGATTTGCGCAATGATTTGCTCAATGCTCAATGTATCACGTATGGCACTTAAATAACTGATTGAATATGATAGTTGAAACCATGATTAAGGCTTAGACCGGGCATAATGCCGGGGGTCAGTTTTATGTCTTTATGAAGTAATAAACTGATCACCCACTAATTAATACTTAATAATATAATATCTCTTCTCCCTCTAGCTATGAGTCAAATAATAGAACGGATTGGCTGACAACCAGTGTAACACAGAAAGTAATGGCAACCGAGAAGCGGGATAATCTTCTGCCCAGTCAGTCTTGTCTCTTTCAAGACATGATCGCCCAAGCGTGTATCACGTATGGCATTTAATTGACTGATTGATATGAATAGTTTACGTTAGATGTCATTTGTAATCTCATGTTATTTATTTGCATTTTTTTTAAATCAGCGTCATAACATATATATTTTCCGATTTAGTGCTTAAAATAATGAACATATTTAAAATGTTATGCATTGTATGTTTTCATATTTTGTCCATTCCTAGATGTTTTCTTTTTTTAATGTGGATGGAAATTACAAATTTTTCGCACCTGGGAAAATGTGATTTCATAGAAATTAAATTATGAAATATATTTTTCAAAAATTATTGTTTGAAGATATATTGTCCTTTACTCAATCTGATCACTAATTCTGAAAAATATAGATCATATATTTAATGATCATATATTAATATAGATGATATTAATATAGATAATATAGATGATATTAATATAGATAATATAGATGATATTAATATAGATAATATAGATGATATTAATATAGATAATATAGATGATATTAATATAGATCATCGTGTCAGTCTCGATAGTTCAAATGTTAGCGTCTTTGGATTATTAAAGACTACGAAAAACACACAAAAAATCTTCACATAAAATACCACACTTTTAGCTATAAAAAATAAAGTAAAAAATCACATTTGATATGAACTACAATTAAAATATTTGGATAACACTTATCATATTTAAATTGGTCTATAAAAAAGTTTATTTTTACTTTAAATTAGAGAAAAATATTGTACATGTTTAAAAAAATGAGAATAATTTATTAGATATTTTATGATGACATTAAAAGCTTAATTTTAAGATTAAATTTTGATCTCACTAGGATATATTCTTTTAGTTTTGATTACCTGTAAATCCCGGCATCGCTCGGAGATTTTTCTTGGTTATGTTGAAATAGTAAGTAGAACTGCTTATTCAAAATGCTCCAGAATGTGGTTAATGTGAGGCGTAAGTCTAAAAAATTGTGAAGTAAATATTGGCTTTTGTTGTATTTGTAAAACAGGATTTATGCCTTGTCAGTTTTGCCAATAAATGACCTCTAAACTCTTCTTATCACCTGCATCTAAATAAAAAATAAATCCGACTGCATAGTAAATAAAATACTAAGAATTCCAGGTATTATTTGGGTTTCTCCTCTTTATCTATGTGCTGCGTTCCTTCAAAAACTAGGTATTCATGGATTTCCACTTGCCGATGTCTGTTGTCTCTCTTAATACTTTCCTCTTGGTATCTCTCACATACCCCGCTCAGATATCCATTTGCTCATGTCTACCAAACATGTTTCGCGTCGCTTTATTCCTGTCCCTCATTCTGTCATGCGATGATGTTGTGACGCAGAAGAAGTGTATTCATTGTCTCTGCAACGTCGGAGGGGGTGGCACTTTGTAGAAAACGTGAAATTTTTACGGCATATAATAAGATAGAACTTACAAAAACTCCCAATTTTTGTTGGAATAGAACTAAGCGTTCGGAGAAATAAACGATCACAAAAAGCAATATTTTCTATTAATTTTTGACGCACTCAACGTGTCAGTTGTAATTTTTGTTTGCATATCCATAGCTAAATCCACTGCTAAGAAGCTTGGGTCACTGTGTCGGGCCACGATTCTTTTCCCGCCTGAATCCATCCTACATATATACAAATCAACCATTCACCCGTGCATGGAATACTGCTGCCATATATGGCCAGGCGTCCTTGCTATTCATCTCAGTGTTCTCGACAGGCTCCAAAGGAGAATCAGTAATGTGATGGGTACCGACTTGGCGGCTCGACTACAGCCACTTCCCCACCGACGAGATGTGGCCTCCCTTTGTCTGTTCTATAAATACTTTCATGGCTTCTCCTCCAACGAACTTAAGTCACTGGTGCCTTTGCAACACGTGTTTACTCGTGCAACCAGATTCGCAACTGGGTCCCACCCATTCACAGTTAGGTTAGCCAAATGCAGACGACAATTCTACTCCTTCAGTTTCATCTCTCGCACTTCCCGTCTGTGGAACTCGCTTCATCTTCTTGCTTTCCTGACGGCTACAACCTCCAGGAATTTAAATGCATTGTCAATACTCATCTATTAACCACTTGTCTCTAGTTCTTTCACCACCCCTTGCAACTGTCATCACACCTGTATACCCATCCTTCTCTTGCTCCTTTCTAACTGGTTCGTCTTCCTCTTCACTCTCTTCTAATTAATCTTTTTACTCTTATGTAGCCCCCTGCACATCAGTGGAATTACCGCCTTGCTCGAGGTGATACGATTAAAAATATATATATATATATATCATGGCATGAGATATTTATCTACTAGTAAGTTGATGTTGGTTGAGTTTGAGTTAAGCGTCTTAGAGAAACGCATAAAAATCCGCAGAAGACCAACCGAAATTATGTTTTTCGTTGATTTTGTGAAACCTTGTACATTGGATCAAAAATTGTTTTTGTCTATGTCAAAGCTTCAGATCTAGGTCTACAAGTTAACTGATATTGGTTGAATTCGCATAAGGAATATCGGAGGAGAAGAGTTTGTAACTTGTAAGCGTTTCGGTTGTTTCTACCGTAAACTTTAAAACGATACGGAAAATTTGGGCGTGGATTAAATGTTCATGTCATTATCGACAAGTGAGCCCATTTTGGGTGGATTCGGACTAAGTGTTTTGGAGTAGTAGGAGTAGAATATAGAGAGACAAACATATCTATTTATATATATATACATATAGATTACGGCAACGCAATTGTGTGCATTTGTTGCAAAAGTTTTTCAAAGTATAAGTTTGATAATTTATTCTATTACTTTTTCAAAGATTTTAAGAGCATTTTTCATTTTTTGGATAGAATGGTTTAACATTTTTTGTCAAAGTCATCTCATTTTAATTCAGAAAGTAACATCAAACTTTTGAACTGTAGTGTATAAATTTATAATTTATGTTAAATATTATATGTCTATATATTCAATGGTTTTAATTCTACTGATTAAGACGAATATTCCAGTCGGCGCCATGAAACTACAAAACTCATTAGTTTACCATCACTTCTTTATATTCTTTTGCAGAGACTGACTGAAATATAAACCTTAACAAGAGAGAATCACATAGTTACTTTTTCTATTGCAGACACAGAATCAATGCTAATAAAGTCCTTTATCGCTATTTCCCGAGCAAAGTTTCGGACGAGCTTCATTCTTTAGTTGCAACAGTTCATTGTTTTTCAGCTAAGATTTGCCATGTTACGCTCATGAGAAATTTCGACACATTGTTGGTCACGTAACTGTTAATTTTTGGAACCATTCCGCTACACTGACCAAACGATCTAAGCCGCGTTTAGAAACGATCTACGTCTAAAGACCAAATAAACTTGCGTTGTTCATAGCATCGAGATGTCTAATTTACGTTGAAACTACCGATTATTTTCTTTGATTGAGTCCAGTCGGAGAAAGTAGATTTTTCTTCAGTAAAACAAAAAGTAAATGCATATATTTTTTTAAAAACATATTTCCTTGAATATAACATACCAATAAATTTGATTATTTGTATTTAGTTTTTCCATTACTAATACATTTTTCGCTTTTATGAGGAGTAGAACAGAGGAGCACAAATGTGTCCGCATTTTCAATTGTCTCAAAGGATTTTAACCACTTATTTAGCCATTTTTATGAGGGAAAATTTTTAGATGCTACTAATTTATTTTCATGATTGTCTGGTAGGAGGGAATTTAATGTTGTTTTAAATTGTTGTAAGAGCGTTTATATAAAAGAGATTTCTTTGAAAATATGTAAAGAAATGGTAAAAAGTGTTTGAAAATGTAGTCAATAGGGACAATTTTGGGTGTGTATTTTGCTGCTTACGAGGTATTTCGCGTATTGTTGTATAAGGTGTATTTTTGGCAGCAATTATAATTATGAAAATACTTAGTAAAATTAACACGTTCTATCTATTAATATTTCTGTTAAATGTTTCAAATTTTGAAAAGAATTGTTTTCATTATCAGTGAAAATAGCAAGTTTCTTAACTATTTCATTTCATACTCATTTGAACTAGTGCTTTCAGATGTTGCTACATTCCTTCTCAAGGATTGTTATATGGACACATTAAAACAACTGTCTATTGAGGTTCTCTTATTCTGAATATTTATAAAATCAATTTCGAACTCATTCAATCGTTGCTGATAAATTCAATCAGGTATTTAGTGTATTTTGACCGGATATTGAAGTCAGCAAAATTCGTTTTGTAAATACTAAAAAGACTGGTGATTCCGAGGATTAAATTTGGTGTCTACTTCATTATTTTATATATATATATTTACAATCGTCTCATCCCAAGCAAGGCAGAAGAACCGCTGGTGCGTAGGAGACTTCCATATTAGGAGAGTAAGACAGTGAAGAACAGGTCACAGTAGCTGTCGGAGAATGGGTAAGAAAAGGACCGTTAATTTGTTTTAAAGAATGAAAGCAAAATGTAATGAAGATGGGAGTAAAGGAGATAAATGATTACAGTTGATGTTGCATTTAAACTCTTGGGGATTTTAGCTATTATGAAAACAAGTATAAGGAAGGGAGCTCAACCGGCTGGAAGTGCAAGAAAAACAACTAGAGGGCAGAAGGTGTGGTTACAACTGTTTGGCTTCATAGTAAACGTGTGGGACCGACTTGGCAGTCTATTAGCTCGGGAACATTCGCGTAGTGGGGGTGGGGCACCAAAGAGCTAAGCTTGTCAGAGCAGAACCCGTAAAGGCATTTGTAGATGTCACAGAAGGAAGCCACTTGCCGTCGGTGAGAGAGAAAGTAAAGCCGGGATGCCAGGTCAGAATTGTCTAGATTGCAGATTTTTTTGGGGTATTTTGCTGATAATCCCAAGGTGAACAGCAGAGGCGCCTGACCAGATATAATTTTCATCATTTCACTCCAAACAAGGCAGGTTTACTGCCACTGGTGCGCAAGGGGTTACAAGGGGAAAAAGTGATGAGAAAGTTGGGCAAATTATATGGGCTGTCAGGAAGTTGGTAATAGAAGAATGAGAACACTGGTGAGATGTGGGTGGAGTGGATGGAGAAAGGATGCCAGTCAGTGAGATAGCAGATGACTATCGACCTTTCATTTAAACTCTTGGAGACTGTAACTGTCGGGGTAGCAAGTAGATGAAAGCGAATTCCACAGGCGTGTTTACATAGGGAGAAAGTGAGGAGAAAGAATGTCATGTGTGTTGGGAAGAATGTAATAAAAGGGTGAGAATACTGGTGTAATGGCGCTGGTGTGGATGGAAAAAAGAACTTGAGGGAAAGGACGCGAGTGTGTGAGATAGGAGATGACTATTAAGTTTACATGAAAATTCTTGGAGATTTTAGCTGTCGGAAAAGCAAATCTACAGACAGGATTTCCATAGGCGATGAGTGCGAAAAATGATACTGATAGTGTAGAAATTGCGGTTACATATTTTCGCTTTCACTGTAAAAGGGTGGGACCAAGTTGCTAGTCTAGTATATCGAGTAAAATCGTATATAGCGGCACCAGTGAGCTACGTTCATTGGAGCAGAAGCCGTATTTACAAAAGTATTTAATGCTACGTGGGGATGTGAAATTTGTAAATGTGTATGATTGATTCAGAAAAGAACTTTGCTCGACACGGGGACCTGACTTTCTTAGCAGTAGATTTATCACTTATTTCATTGAGTCTTTCCATGCGTAAGTCAAGGTTCATTTATTCTTATTGACATCCCATTCACTGTAGCCGTAGATGCAATAATGCGTATTTGACAAGATAATCTGCCGGAGAGCGTAAGGACCTTAAACCATGTTCTACAGTCGTTATTATAGTTGTGTCTTACTCATAGGTTGGTTTGAATTTTAATACTCCTAGAGTGGTTACTAAACCAGGCAAGAGTTCAAAGACAATCCTCCTATTTACATATAACTAGGGTTTGAAAAAAAATAATACCTTCTTCATGTGTGCATTTGTGTAAGCGAATGGAACGAGCACGTATGAAGTTCGAACCACGAGCTCAGATTTTACTTTCGATCCGCTATCCATTTCTATTTCATATATATATATATATATATATGGTCATCCGCAGACAGATCTGTTTCGCCGCATTGCAGCTCATCAGTACGACTTAGACCCCGAACGCTTCCCAACCCAGGATTGAAACCCGACCGAATCGGCGTCAGTCGGCGATTCTACCCCTAGGGCACGAGCGTTCGGGAGAAGAAGGCAGGCTTTTTAGCGCGTATAAACACGCCCAATAGCTAGAATGCTCCAATTCATGATCGAATGAGCGATGGATATATGCCGGGGTAGCTACTGTGTACAAAGCCTCCCAGTCTTCCAGAGTGCTCAATCAGGGAGTGATAGCGTATATATATATATATATATATATATATATATGTGTATATATATATATAAAATACAAATGGAAAATTTGTGTGTGCGTCCGTTACCTATAGACTCCAAAACGGCTGAAACGATTTTCTTGAAAATTTACACAGTTGTACTATAAGCGTCTGCAACTGTTCTTAGCTAGGCTTTGTGTCGAGGTACTACTGACAAATATCGAAAATCGATAATCGAGAAAATCGGGTTATAGAAAAAGTGGTCCGATTTTAATCAAATTTGATACACTCATAGATAAAGACATAAGAAACGATATTCAGATATTTCATGGTTGCAGTTCTTACAATAGTGCTGAAAATCGATCATATATATATATATATAAAAAGCGCAAGATGTTTTTGTGTGTGTGTCTGTATTTTTTTCAGACCTTTTAATTTAGTTTTTGCTTCGGGTTTGGCTCTAAGTAGGTATAATTGTAGTTCTTAGTCGCAGCCATGATACTATTTACTCAGAGGACTTATTTAGCCTTCAAAATTCAGTTTTCGACGAAAAACACTTATTTGATACAGGAAATGAAAAAATTTGACTTACAAATTTGACTTACAGCCATTCATTTTAGCTTTCAGTCTACGGTTTCACTTTAACTGGAAACAACTTTTGCTTTTAGTCTTTCGTGCCAACGTCCAAAGAGTCTGAGCTCCAGGACCATGCATTAGTTTCAAAGCTTTCATTACACCCGAGCAACGCTGGGCTATAGTGCTAGTATATATATATATATATATATATATATATATATATATATATATATATATATGTTGTAATAGTTTATTTTTTATAAGCGTTTCACCCCGAGAAAGGCATGTCACTACCACTACTGCGCAAGGAGCTACATAGAGTGGAGAAAGGATGGTTAAATATAGGAAATGTCAGAGGGTGGGTGATAGGCGGGTAGAGAAACCGAGAATGGTTAAATATAGGAAATGTCGGACGATGGGTGATAGGCGGGAAAGGATACCGAGAATGAGGGTTGGGTAGATGAGAGTGTTCTGAGAATAATTGGTAGTTAGTGTGATAGGAGGTGTCTATTGACCCTACATTTAAACACCTGGAGATTGTAGCTGTCGGGAAAGCAAACTTGTGGAAAATGAGTTCCACAGGCGGGAAGCGCGAGAAAAGAAGCTGTTGGAGTAGAAATTACGGTTACATCTTATCTGTTTAACTATAAAAGGGTGGGACCTAGTTGCTAATCTAGTATCTCGTGCAAATTCGTGCTTAGGCGGCACCAGTGATCTAAGCGCATCGGAGCAGAAGCCATGAAAATACTTGTAGAAGAGGCACAGTTAAGCCGCATCACGCCAGTGAGAGAGTGGTTGCAGCCTGTCTGCCAAGTCAGTATCAACCACGTTACATTCTCCTTTGTATTTTGTCAAGAAGCCCAAGGAGAGCAGCAGGGGCACCCGACCAGATATGGCAGCAATATTCAATACACGGGCGGATGGTAGATTTGTATATGTGCAGGGTAGATTTAGGTGGGAAAAACTTCCGGGCCCTGCACAGAGAGCGGCAGATTTGGCAATGGATTCGATAGAGTCATTCCATTTGAGGTCCGCCGAAAGTGTAAGACAAAAGAGGCGTAGTGTCTTACTCTCTGGGAGGCAAGCCTGTCTCATACTAATGGGAGGTAGATGCGATTGTCTATGGTGGATAGTTGATAACAGCTTCGTTTTAGAAGCATTGAAATTTACTAGCCATTTCCTACCCCAGGCCACTACGGATTGGAGGTCCTTTTCAAGCTCGGCAGCGAGGTTCGCTTTGTCGCCCACACCTGGTTTTTGATCGAGGTGAGAGTAGATTGTTGGGTCATCGGAGTACATGCCTACTTGGGATCTAATTGCGTCGGGGAGATCATTAATGTACATCAGAAAGAGCGTAGGACCTAGGATAGAACTTTGAGGGACGCCCACGTTAATATGGTAATTTTGGGAGGCATGTCCATTTAATACTACCTTCAGTGTGCGGTTAGAGAGGAATGACTGGATGAGGTCAAAGAGATGTCCAGTTATACCGTATCTCCGCAGTTTGCACAAGAGGCCAGCGTGCCAGACCCTGTCGAACGCTTTGGAGATATCCAAAGAAACGGTTCGGGCTTCGCCATTCTTGTCAGGTGCCCGGTATATGTACTCGGTAATGGTCGTTAGCATATCAGCAGTAGACCCGGTGAAGCGAAACCCGTACTGTTTGTCAGAGAGAAGCCTGTGGGTCGTGAGATGCTGAATCACCTCGGCGTTGATAATGGATTCGAAAACTTTGCCAAAGATCGGAAGGAGACTAATAGGACGGTAATTGGCGGGGTCTGAGGGTTCGCCAGAATTCTTAAATATAGGAACTACACAGGAGGACTTCCAACAGGCAGGAAAACAGGAAGCAGATAGACAGAGGTTATATAGTTTAGAGAGGACAGAGGAGAGTACTGGGGCACATTTCTTCAGTACTATGATTGGGATTCCGTCACCGCCGCTTGCTTTGTGTGGGTCAAGTTGTGCAATTATCTTGGCGACCAGCGAGGGTGTAATGTAGACGTTATTTAGTTGAGCCTTAGTTCTGAGTTTGAAGTCGGGTGTAGGTATTCCTAACGAGTCCAGTGTCGAATTGGTGGAGAAGCATTCAGCCTTGTCCGCTGGGGAGGTGAGAACTTCAAATTCATTGATTAGTGGGGGTATTGAAGACTTGCTCTTGTTGAGCACGCTTTTGCAGAGTCGCCAGTAATCTTTGGAGCCAAACTCATTAGCTTCGTTCAGAACTTTTTTACACTTCTTCCGTGCTGATGGGAAAATGTGCCTGTTTTGGTTCGACGAGCAACTTCGATAGAGCTGGTGAGCAAGTGGGTGAGAACCAGGGGGATGAATTTGATTTTAACTGGAATTTCTTGGCCGGGATAAAAGCATCGATGCGAGCCTTAACCCAAGTGGAGACCTCGGACGCACAGTCTTCGATAGGAAAATCGAAGACGTTGTTCCAGCGGACATCGCAGGGGAAGTCTCGAAACGAGTCCCAGTGTCCTCACTGCTAGCAGTATGATATTTTGCTGGTCTGGTTTTCTTGGTGTGATGGGCCATAAAATCGCCAAACACAAATATATGGGCAGATGGGTGAGAAGAAATGGCCCTGTCGATATTAGTAGAGATGCTATCAAGTACCGTACAGTCAGATGAGGAGGGGGAGCGGTAGAGGAAGAAGAGATAGCTAACCGAGATTAGAAGTGAGAGAGGGAAGCACATGAAAGAATGATCCAGGGATTCAAGAGATGTGACCCTGGCTAGAGGGAGTTGCTCGCTGACATATACACCAAGCCCATGCATATGGACATTGGAGTCCTTCCTGAAGAGGGGAAGGTAACCAGGAACGAACAGCTCCGAAGAGGGGATAGAAAGTTCAAGGTTAGTCTCACATATAGCTAAGATATCGAGTGAGGTGTTTAGAAAGAATGATTCTACACTATAAAAGTTACTCCGAATACCAGGTATGTTTGTGAAGCAAACGCAGATAGGTTTGGGCGATTTACGACTAGCTGGTTTAGTCTTGCTGTTTCGTTTATTTAATTTCATAGTGGATTAGTTGTGGAGTTGTAACAATTGTTTATAAGTTCGTAGTATCACTACACTATCTATGTTGTATCGAGCACTCTTTATAAAAGTAAATGCATGAACAGCTGGTAAATAAACCTACCAGTTCTATAACTTTGTTACAATTTATATATATACACACACACAGACACACACACACACACACACACACACACATATATATATATATATATATATATATATATATATATATATATGTGTGTGTGTGGGGTACTAGAATGGGTTAGGATTAATGTCGATTATTATACAGCGAATTCCATCTTTTTCCAATTTCATTTTCTCGACAATAAAATCGATTCTTATTATATCTCAAAAAGAAACCTTCAATATTCATTTAGTATTTTTCAGTTATTTCGTATTTATTTTGCTTTCCATATTTCTTCATTTCTATTGATTTATATTACATTCTGTTCTCACACAGGTCATTATTACCAATAACTACATATTCTTCACTCACATGACACATGCATATATACTCATCCTACAAATATACATGAATAATATGTATATATATATATATATATATTGAGAGAGAGAGAGAGAGAGAGAAAGAGAGAGAGAGATAGAGTGAGAGAAAATATGAAAATGACGGAAAAGATTAAAAAACACACACACTCCCACATATAAATATATATATATATATATATATATATATATATATATATATATGTATACGTTAAATATATATAAAAATAAAGCATTTACATGCGCATATATATCAGCGTATATGCACATATATATGAAGTCTATTATATATATATATATATATATATATATATATATACGCTGCATATGGATACATAAATATATATCGCCAAATATATGCATACATAAAGCATGTAGCTAAATATTTATATATATGAAGTACATTATATATATTATATATACGATTATATATCAGCATATATACATATAGATATATGAGAAAATATATACATATTCATGAAATGTATGTATACCTCCATATACAAGAGAATATATAAAACAAATATGTATAATACACATCCATAGACACTCATACAAACATATCTACACATACATCTATCTGAATTCTATTAAATTTACTTTACTTTTTATTTTTAAGAATTACCTTTTTCTTTTATTTAGTATCATTTGTTTTTCCTTTATTTTATTGAATATATTTCGAGAAAAGGAAATTGTTTCATATCAAGTTGCATATTTTAAAAGTGTTCGTTTTATGAAATTAATTTTCAATGATATTTTTATTTCTTTGTTATGTTTTTACTATTTTTCATTTATTTTAAGCTTAATATAGTGCTTGTTTTTTCTTTTTCTTTTTGTTATTTTTTTAAGAATTATATTCTTCACATTCTATGTCCAGAGCCTCTTCAACATTTATATGGGTATACTATAATTTCACACGATTTATTTATTCATATTTTTTTGAAAATACGAATTGTACTTCGAGATTTATATTATGAAATTTTCAATTTGTTTATAAAAATGCAATACGTCAATTTGTCTGAAGAAGCCTTCGAATTATCTATAATTTAAAATATATTCTAATATATCTATACTATAAAAAGTCAAGCTAATAATCATGCAGTGAATATGAAACGAACAAAAACCACTCGCAATTTCCTTTAAATTTCGGTAGTTATTCTATATAAACGTGTTAACATTAAGTCTCTACCATCGGCATTTACACAATGTTATTATATCTGCAACAATAATTTATACAAGATTACCTCATTGCTACGCATCTTTATGATAGTTTTATAACATAATTCAATACCAACAGTATATAAGAGTTTTATAACTTAACTGAATACAAACATGGATCATTAAGTTTCTGGGTATGACGATAAACTACACCCGGCAGCAATGTCTCTGGACGACTGATCTGGAGTAGAGTGGAAACACATTTTTATAACTATTGGTTAAAGGCCCTGTTGTAAACTGTGGTTGTCGCTCCTTTTTTTAGGTCTTATTTATGAAACAACGGCAACAACCAAACATGTGTCAACTCACTAGGAATGTAGAAGTATAGATTTTCATTAAAAAAATAACAACAATACATTCTCGAACAAAATTACCAGCAATGCATTCAAAAATATATATTGTCAGCAATCACTTTTTTAAAAAGAATGTTTTTGTTTTAATCATTTCACCCCACGCAAAGCAGTTTTACTGCCACTGGTGCGCAGGGGGTTTCAATGGGGAAAAGTGATGTGAAAGCAGGGTAGGTTATAGGTGGTATCAGGAAGAGGGTAATAAATGGATGAGAACACTGGTGAGATGTGGGTGGTGTGGATGGAGAAAGGATGTCAATCAGTCGATGGCTTCGCCCTTACATTTAAATTCTTGGAGACTGTAGATGTCGGGTTAGCATGTAGACAGAAGCAAATTCCACAGGCGCAATTACGAGAAAAAAATAGAGTAGAAATTGCGGTTACATTCTATCGGTTTCCCTGTAAAAGGGTGGGACATATTTGCTAGTCTAGTAGCTCAAGTGTATTCATACATAGAGGAAACAGTGAAGTAAGTTTATTAGAGTAGAATCTGCGAGAATATGTGTAGAAGAGACAAAAGGAAGCCACGTCACGGCGGTGAGAGTGTGACTGCATCTGAGCTGCCAGTTCGGGATCGATCACATTACAGATTTTGTCAAGGACCCCGAGGTGAATAGCAGAGGCATCCGACCAGATGTGACAGCAGTATTCAATACACAAGCGGATGGTTGATTTATTAAATTATTACCAGCAATACATCTGACGCCCTACAAAACCCTCTTTACAAAAATACTTTAATGAAACAAAATCTACATAATTGTTCCTTGCAAAGAATATATATACTCTTCCTATATACCTAGCCTAAATATCTTGTCGCAATCAAATGACGCATAGAGATTGATATGCCTTAAAACAATATAAATAATAAAACTACAAATGCTGTAAGCATTAAATAAACCTAAGCCGGCATTAACTGATGTTGATATACTAAAACAAAACAACTTATTTTCCTAAAAAATTGTTTGCATTAATTAATCAATCCAGACTGTTATTTTGTAGAAATAAAGAAACCAAACTGCATGAAACAATTGTAAAAACCTGATCTACAAACTCATTTCTCCCAATTGGAGTAGATAGACTAAACTATCGCCCGGTTCGCACTCCACCCTCATCTATTGAACAGGTGAAGAGGCTCATCCCTTGTTTCCTGTTTAGGATGCGGTTTCCGGTTTTCTCTTTTCAAGTTTTTCACTCTTTTATTTTTTTTTATCAATTGGAGTAGATAGACTAAACTATCGCCCGGTTCACACTCCACCCACATCTATTGAACAGGTGAAGAGGCTCATCCCTTGTTTCCTGTTTAGGATGCGGTTTCCGGCTTTCTCTTTTCCATTCTTTTTACCCTTACGTAGCCCCCTGCGCATCAGTGGCGTTATCGCCTTGCTTGGGGTGATCTGATTAAAAAAAAAAAAAAGAAGACATATTCTATTCATACGAGCATTTTCGAAAAATCTAGTCGGCATTAAATAACGCATTTAGATTATTAATCCATTCATGCTGGTTTGACGAAATCAAAATAAATAAAAAAATAAGAATGTATTGCAAAGATCTTGTCAACATAAAAAATTCAGTGAGACTGATATACCTTAAAACAAAATAAACAAGATCATACAAATCTATTGTTAGAGACTTTCCATAAAATAAAATAAAATATAGACATAAAAACCTTGTCGGCATTAATTAACCAATTCAGTTTAATATGCCGTGTAACAAAATATAGACCTAAAAGTCTTGTCAGTATTATAAAGCCCATTGAATTTAATATGCCGTGTAACAAAATAAAATATAGATTTAAAAATCTTGTCGGTATAAATATCCCATTGAATTTGATTATCCGTGTAACAAAATAAAATATAAACCTAAAAATCCTGTCGGTATTAAATGGCCCATTGAATTTGATATGCCATGTAACAAAATAAAATATAAACCTAAAACTCATGTCGGTATTAAATAGCCTAATTCAGTTAGATATGCCCTCTAGCTTACTAAAATATAGACCTAAAAATTATGTTGGTATTAAATAAAAAATTGAGTTTAATATGCCATGTAACAAAATATAAACCTAAACATCTTGTCGGTATTAAATAGCACATTGAGTTTGATATGCCGTGTAACAAAATAAAATTTAGACCTAAGAATAATGTCGGTATTAAATAACCCATTGAGTTTAATATGCCGTGTAACAAAATAAAATATAAATCTAAAAAGCAAGCATGTCGGTATTAAATAGCCCACTGAGTTTGATACGCCGTGTATCAAAATAAAATGTAGACCTAAAAACTTGTCCGCATGAAATAAGTTATTGATGCTGATATGCCGAAAACAAAATAACGCAAACAAAACCAGACCAAATCAAACCAAACAACTTAAAACTTAGTTCGCCACAAATTAAAAAAGATCGCTTCAGTATGCTTGGCATGCTACTCACCTTTTTCTGTTATTTCTTATTTTATATATTGTTAATTACTTTTGAGATTTTTATACGAGGTGAATATAAGAGCTTACTTATTTTTAATTTCTCAATGTATTCTCCCAGCAGTGTCACACACTTTTCCCATATGTGCACAACTTTCGTATACCCTCAGCGTAAAAATCTTTGGACTGATGTCACAGCCAATCGCTCACAGCACTTTTGACTTCATTGTCACTATCAAACTTCGTGCCTCTCGTGAAAGCTTTCAAGGGACCAAACAGGGGAAGGTCTTGCCTGTAAGGTGGATGAGGGAGCAGTTTCCTGCCCAGCTCGTTGATGGTCTGCACTGTATGGGCTGCTCTGTGAGGCCTTGCGTTGTCTTGATGCAAGTACGACTCCATGTGACTGATGACCCTTGTTTTTTCTTTGTGTCTTGCTTGACCTGTCTCAGTAGTTCACAGTCACCCTTCTGTCAGAATGAATGAGGTCATTGACTGATTCCATCACCTCAATAGAGCTCACTTCTGCAGGCCTTCCCAACACTACTCCGTTCTTCTTTAAACTCAACACTACTCCGTTCTCAACACTACTCCGTTCTTCTTTAAACAATTTAGCCCACTTGTAGATATTTTTGGATGAAACATGTGACACCATACACTATAGGGTACAACAGCAATTAAGATCCCGTTTGTAGTTCTCTAAAACCTTTAATCTTCGGATTGGAGGCCTTATTCCTTGAGTTTTCTTATTTTCATACCCAGTAATAACTAAGATATTTAACCAAATATGCTGGTTTCTTTAATTTTGTTAAAATTCAAAATCATCTATTCGGACTTTATCCTTCATTTTTTCCACTCTAGAAAGATATGAACACTTTGTGGCATATGGGTTACACTTGTAACCAACATGCAACAAAGATTAAAGAAATATTACAATTATAACTACTATGCAACAAAGATTAGAGAAAGGTTACACTTGTAAGCAATATGCAACGAAGGTTTGAGAAAGGCTACAGTTGTAACCAATATGCAACAATTGTTGAAGGAAGGTTACAATTGCAACCTATATGCAACAAATGTTAGAGAAAGGTTACACTTGAAACCAATATGCAACAAAGTTTTGAGAAAGGCTGCAGTTGTAACCTATATGCAAGAAATGTTGAAGTAAGGTTACAATAGCAACCAATATGCAACAAAGGTTAGAGAAAAGTTACACTTGTACCCAATATGCAACAAAGGTTTGAGAAAGGCTACAGTTGTTACCAATATGCAACAAATATTGAAGGAAGGTTACAATAGCAACAGTTGTTACAGTTGTAACAAATATGCACCGAAGTTTGAAGAAAGATTACAATTGTAACCAATATGCAACAAATTTTAGAGAAAGTTTACAATTGTAACCACTATGCAACAAATTTTAGAGAAAGGGTACAATTGTATCCAATATGCAAAAAAAGGTAAAAGCATTTTTATGGCTTATCGACCCTGAGCCTGAAAATATTTTGAGAATGTAATTAATATTTGTTTTAGATAATAGCCGTTTAATATTAAAAGTCTTACTAATTAACACGTAGAACCCCAGGAGATTCTCTCCCCATCTACGTGCTAATTAGAAAATTCTCAGAGTATTTGCGCATAAGTTATTACACAGAACCCGACTGTCATTAGGACCAGGCTCTCCGATTAATATTTCAGAGTTATTATCTATTACACCACCCGAACATTCAAGCCTACTGCACCTTGTATTCCCAAATGGTTACCGATCTCAGAACTAACCAAATTTGGCGTTGTTTAACTTCGGTGATCGTACAGGAACGGGTATGCATCCCTGAGACTAGTTTTACGTGTTATGTATAACAAAAGAAAAAAATGATTAACCAAAAGTAAAAGTTAAATCACAGACAAATATTCAATATACGATAAACACAAAATAGGATATATACAAAATTTACAATTATTTGCATTCGAAACAGAAACATAGAGTTTACTACTGGCGAGTGTTACGAGGAAAGAAGAGGAAGGTAAGGAATCAAGTATCTTTACCCAGTTAACTTAGCGAAGTAGTTTAAGTGCTAAACTTTTTGGAAGTCCTCAAACGTGCTTATAAAAAATAATTTCCAGTAAGGGCAATGAAAGAGTCAAAAATATCTATTTACCCATTTAGTTCCATGAGGTTATCTATCAGGTTTTAATTGGTCGGTAACAGTTTTAGAGATTCTTTCGGCTGAATGTACAGATCCACGAATCGTGCCGGAGTTGATAATGTCAGCAAATCCTATTAACAACTAAATTCTCTGTTCCCAAAAACTAGTTTTATCGGGGCTAACAACTAATTTGCATATTTTGAGAAAGCTCTCGAATCTACTTGAATTTACTCGAACATTTTGGTATCTTCCAAACGTTCTATTTCTAATTGTTTATTTTTGCGACTATTTCATGACTTAAAACGTTTTTGTAATAACAAGTAGGACTCAATAGAATCCCTTACTATAACATTCTAGACATTATTAATAATATTTTTTATAAATTCATCCTCGTAACACTAGAGAGAACGTTTCATGCATCTTGCTATTCATTTGCTATTTACATATTTAGACGATGTACATTCCTTAGTATTTTGTTTTGTTGTTTTGTTTTTAATCATGTCATCCCGAGCAAGGCAAATCTGCCACTGGTGCGCAGAGTGTTACACAAGAGGTGAGTGATGAGAAAAGGGAATAATTTACGGGGGTGTAAGAGAATATATAAGAGAAGGATGAGAACATTGGTGTGAATAGGGTTAAATGAGAGTTGAGTGGAAAGGAAGAAGAACACAATTCAAGAGTTGTCAGGGAAACGATGCAAGTCAAGGAGATAAGAGATGGCAGTTGACATTGCATTTTTAATTCTTGGAGATTGTAGCTCTCAAAGAAGCAAGAATACTGAAGGGAAATCTATATGTGGGAAGTGTGATCGAAAAGCTGAGATTAGAATTTGCGGTTATATTTCATCACTGTAAAACGGTGGGACATTGTCGCTAGACAAGTAGCTCCGTCAGTTATAACATTCACAGCTAAGACGTGGTGCTAACCCACTGCGTTTCTATTCCTATTCTATTAGTAAGAATTGAGTTCCACTCGGACTACTACTTATATATATATATATATATATATATATATATATAGGGATGACTACGCTCACACACTCCGATTGAGCATTATTGAGGAATGGTATAATTAAAAAAAACAGTGGCTACTCACGCATCTACGCATCGTTTACTCGGTCATGAATTTGAACGCTCTCGGCTACTCTCGTGTATTTACATTGTATATAACACGCTAGAGTCCACCTTCCTCAAAGGAGAGCCCATAGCGCAAAGACAGAATCGCCGACTGATGCAAATTCGGTCGGGTTTCAATTCTGGCTAGAAGCAATCAGATATCTAACCGTACTGATGAGCTGTGATACACCCAAACAGATCTGTCTGCGAATGACTATATATATATATATATATGAATTATATATATATATATATATATATATGAACATGAATGAGGGATCATTTGAATGTTTAATTTATTTCTTTACTATTATGCTGTTATTTCTTTATCTTGGGTTATAAATCAAATGTTATTTAAATGTATCCTGAATTTCAACGTTTAGATATCATGGTCGGAACATGTTCAAATTTTGTATCAGTTAATTACTGACCACGGAAAATATTACATTACTAATAATTCCAGTGATGCTACCCAGTTCCACCAAATATATTTTTAAGATAACGGAGGCGAAGAGGATAAATCTCTTTCTGTCGATTGCAGCGTTCATGATCTAATTTCAGCTTAGATATCAGGATGTCTTAACTGATCAACATTACCCGCCAGTAGGTCATTCCTACTGCTATACATTGTGCATGGACACAAATTGATACCGATATAACCAACTGCGTTAAAAGGAAATTTTATATTCGATATGTCTGTTCTACGCGGCACCATAATTCTAATAATTTCTTTCTAAAGTAATTGTGAATATATATATATATATATATATATATATATATTGTTATGAATTAATTGCACATTGCGACAAGGAAATTTCTATGTTTCGAGATAGATTCTCATCATCAGGCAATGTTGCTGTTGGTTGTGCAGATAGTTTACATTTAAATGACAAAAACTTTGGTTTTGCTCTGTATGTATGTTGGAAGATATACAAATTTACATGTGTACTTCTTTTGGCTAATCAGAGTGGAGTTTCATTTTAGGATTTACACCCCCCCCAAAAAAAAACAAAAAACACCCACAATAAAGTGGAAAATTATAAAAGAAGCTAAATCATGTAAGTCCTTAAATGAACCATGTTAACTATGTTTATACAAAAAACTATTTATTATCAAATCCCTTAAGAAAAAAATGTATTAAATAAACTCAGCAAAATAAATATGATATTCAGACTTTGCAAATTATTCACATTAGAATATGGATAAAATCTAAATGAAATAACATACATTTAACCAACAATTCCTTCAGGAAAATACTTACTGACTAACTATATAAAAATGAATTGGAATTATAAAATTATTTTTTTAAATAAATCTTTCCTTTTATATAAAAAAAACTTTACAGCAAAAAACTAGATAGACCAAAAATTATATTTTAAATATAAAAAATATTTTATTAAAAAAAAACAAAAAAAAAAACTTTAAAACAAATAGACAGACTAATAATTATAAGTAATTAAAAAATTATACAATTGGCGCTGAATGAGAAAAGTAATAAAACTGAAGGGAAAAAAGGGAAAATGATGAGATCATATTAAAGGCAGGTGAACGTCTTGACGGTCAAGGAGGGTAAAGAAACAAGAGAAAAGGGTAGGATGAGGGAGGAAAAAAGGAAAAAAGAAATAAAGAGGAAAAGTTGGTTAGTATGTATTCTTTGGGGCCAAATCCCAAAATGAATCTCCACTCTGATTAGCCAAAAGAAGCACACATGTAAATTTTTATATCTTCCAAGATACATACACAGCAAATCAGAGGTTTGTCATTTAAATATAAACCATCTGCACAACAAACAGCAACATTTTCTGATGATGAGAATCTATATCAAAACATAGACAAATAAAAGAAATAAATTTATGTAGAGAGCAAATAGATTATAACATTATCAGATAGATAGATAGATAGATAGATAGATAGATATGAAAAGACTGAGATAGACATAGACATAGTAATGAAAAGACTGAGATAGATAGATAGATAGATAGATAGATAGATAGATAGATAGATAGATAGATAGATAGATTGTTTATTGTTTTAAAGAGATCTCAAAGAGAAGGAGGCAAAAAGGAATATGTAAATACACTTAGAACAAACAAATATATTAAGCTCTCTCAATAACGTCTATATATGATTTTTGGTTTTTAATTCTATGACTAGAATTATTCATATTTCGTTTGTTATTCATATAATTGTTGAGTTACGTTGCTTAAAATGTCTTCAAGGAAAGTAATTTTGATGATATTGGACGAAATAAAAATCCTGAGATTCATTTCAAAAGATATATCAGGTTAAGAAAGAGCTCCCGAAGTATAAATTCGAAGGACGTCAGAAATTTAAATAGAAACGTAAGAATAGGATCAACCTAAAGCTTGAAACCTGAATTAACAACAATTATTTATTCCGGACAAGGTTAATCTAATTTAAAAGATGTTTCTTACGTATTATACCTTGACAAGTATTCTTCTTTTTGACTAAATGATCACAATATAATTACCTACCTCTGAACCCATTCTATATACACTACCTACCATAAGTTTGGGACCACACAAAATTTTTAGCAGAATCAAATTCGCCTAGTTTCTATTTTTTGTTATTCTTATGCAGATGTCAAGTAAAAAACGTATTCTTTTCAACTTTAAAGTAAACATTTACTCAGTTTGCTACTTGACATCTCTTATTGTGATCAAATTTTGCCGAGAAGTCAGATTTATTCAGATATTATAATAACGGCATAATTTATTTTTGTAAACCATATTACTACGATATATATGGCAAGGAAGAAACTGATTATAATTGAAAAAAGGCTCAGGTTGAAATTCTTTCGAAAGAAGGATATTATGAACGTGTTATCGCTAAAAAATTAAGTCTATCAAAAAATAGCGTGCATTATTGTCTTCAACGACTTTGTGAAACTGAGTTAAATATTGACAGAAAAGATCTGGTAGGCCCAGAGTAACATCTATTGTAGAGGATAGACACTTGGTCATATCTAGCAAGTGGAATAGAAGAAAAACTGCTTCGGAATTACCAATTGAAATGAATTCTACTCGGCAACATCCAGTATCTGTTACTACTGTTAAGAGACGACTTCATTCTGCTGGGCTTAAAGGCTGTGTAGCAGTTAAGAAACCTTTATTAAAGAAGGGGTATAAGGGATGAAATTGATAATACAGTTCGAACTGAACTCCATAAAAATGAGCAAATGTTGTTTAAATGCTTGCAGGATGCTTGGAAATCACTTTCACCAACATATTTCTATACGTTATTAGAAAGAATGCCAAGGATTTGTTCTGCAGTAATAAGGCTCGTGGTGGTTTCATTGATGAAAGGAAAGTATGAATTACTTTTAATTAATTTTAAATTACACTATGTTAATTTTGGTTTAATTATTGTACAATTGTATATTTATATTTATTCTTCTAAGACATAAAATCTGTTATTTCTTTCTCTTAGAGAATAAATCTGTGGTCCCAAACTTATGATCGGTAGTGTGCGAGCGAGTGGTGGGGACGGAATCCCAATCATAGACTTGATGAAATGTGCCACTGAACTCTCCTCTGTCCTTTCTAAGCACTACAACTTCTGCTTATCTTCCTCCTGCTTTCCTGCCTGTTGGAAGTCTTCTTCAGTGGTTCCAATGTACAAGAACACTGGTGAACCATCGGACCCCACAAATTACCTCCCTATCAGCATTCTTCCGATCTTCAGCAAAGTGTTTGAAGCCATTATCAATGCCGAGGTCGTTCAGCATCTCACAGCTCACGGGCTCCTCTCGGACAAGCAGTATGGCTTCCGTTTCACCAGGTCTACTGCTGATATGCTAACGACCATCACCGAGTATATATACCAGGCTCTCAAACAAGAATGGTAAAGCCTGAACCGTCGCCTTGGATATCTCTAAAGCATTCGACATAGTATGGCATGCCGGCCTTCTACGGAAACTGCAAAGCTACGGCATAACTGGACTTTTGTTAGCTAGAAGCACATGGATGTCTATCTGTGATAGAGCGAAATAGATCTGTCTGCGGATGACTGTATATACATATATATTGGTCGGGTTCCAATCCTGGGTAAAAAGCAATCGGCTGTCTAACCGTACTGATGAGCTGTGATACAGCGAATCAGATCTGTCTGCGGATGGCTATTTACGCTCTCACACCCTGACTGAGCACTCTGGACGAATGGTATAATTTGAAAAACAGTAGCTACTCTGGCATCAAGGCATCGTTCATTCAGCAATGAATTAGAACACTCTCAGCTATTGGGCTTGTATAATGGTATTATACAAGCTAAAAGTCTGCCTGCTTCTAACGAGTGCTCGTAGCTCAAAGGTAGCATCGCCGACTGACGCCAATTCGGTCGGGTTTCAATCTTGGGTAAAAAGCAATCGGCTTTCTAACCGTACTAATGAGCTGCGAAACAGATTCTTCTGCGGATGACTATATATATATATATATATATTATTCTACATATATATCTATATCTATATATATATATATATATATATATATATATTACTCTACGTACCAACAATACAGTAGCACTAATCAAGACAAAAGTCAGAAAAAACTAACGCTAACAAATCAGTCACGTAAGCCAACAAACCAACGAGGACTACCAAGTGGGTTAAAGAGGAATAAACAAAAAGCCCTATAACAATAAGTCAAGAGCTTGTTTAAAAGAAAAAACCCAAGACGAAAACCTTAACAGAAGAGAGCTCAATACGAAAGTACAAAAGTACGAAAGTAGAGCAAAAATACAATAAACTAAATCTAAAAGTGAGCCAAACGTCGACCGCCGTTTCACTCTACGGATCGTCGGCACTTGGCTCTACGGATCGTCAGGACTTGGCTCTACGGATCGTCATCACTTGGCTCTACGGATGGTCGGCACTTGGCTCTACGGATCGTCAGGACTTGGCTCTACGGATCGTCAGCACTTGGCTCTACGGATCGTCAGGACTTGGCTCTACCGATCGTCGGCACTTGGCTCTACGGATCGTCAGCACTTGGCTCCAAGAGTGAAACCGCGGTCGACGTTTAGCTCACTTTTAGATTTAGTTTATTATATATATATATATATATATATATGCTAAAATAACAAGAGAAAAAATGTTTTCCTCTACTACGCCTTCCGTTCTGTGAGGCACTTCATAAGGTCAAAGATAAGAGAAAAATTTTAACTAGAAAACTCTGCACGAATTATTTATAAGATTAACAAAATCATTCAATAAAGGGCAGACGAGAAAAATATAATTTTCTTCTTGTATTCTTTATTTAAACATACTGTCCTTCATCTCGGATTATAACTGTGTAGAATTTTGCATATATATATATATATGTATAAATATAGGTTGGTACAAGGTCAAGTTATTATGACTGATTGGGAAGAGATTCTTGTGTGATTCTTATTGATTACGGCCTTGTGATGTAAATAGAATAGAAATTTTTTTCCTGCAAAACATAATAGGGTGCTTTTCGATGAGATTTATATCAAAATTTATGCATCCATTGGATGGCTTTATTCCTTCATTGCGTTTTAAGAATCCTAGTAGAATAATAGCCAGAGGAGCAAATTACATGCAGAATATTATCTTTTTTTCATTGTGTTCAAATTTTAGGTTTGGTTATGGAAATCCGCTTCGATAGACATCCGTATGCGCGAAATCATATCGAAGAATCTTTTATTCAAAATTATAACCATTCAGAAAAACGGAAATTAATTATGATACAGCTTAGTATATATATATATATATATATATATTTACTAAGCTGTATCATAATTAATTTCCGTTTTTCTGAACGATTATAATTTTGAATGATATATATATATATATATATATATATATATATATACTGTGATTATTGAAAAGGGTCAAAATGTCAAAAATGTCGGACGCCAAATGGGAATAGTCTATCATCTTCAATACCAAGTTATAAATGCCTAACTGTTCTAAAGATCAAACCTTGCTATCCGTTACTATGTTACACTAAATCGAAGTGCCCGAATGTGCGCATCCATCTCTATCTCTCTGTATATATAAAAAGACATGTTTATTTATATCACGGCTCATCAATACGTTTAAGTATCCGATTGCTTCTACCCAGAACTGAAACCCGACCGAATTGGCGTTAGTCGGCGATTCTACCTCTGAGCTATGGGCGCTCGTTTTCCTAACTCTACTTTTGACCTGATTGTACCAGGACCTTGACACAGAACGTCTGTTTACGGTTAATGTTGAAACGCAGTTTCTCTGTCAAAATACGTCTTTCTTTAACCAGCATTTAAAGGTGTTTTAGCTCACACATATTTGATGTATGCACGTCCTAGTAGTTTACAAACATTAAAAATGTTTGCAATTTCGCTAAATTGGTCAGATCGGGTATGTCTTTCATTGCTCTTGACCGTGCAAGATCTGGTCGTCGGCTTTTATACCGATAATTTGTCCTAGATGTTTTATTTTGGACATTAAAGTTCACATCTCGTTTCACTAATTTTGAGCCCGTATTCCCTTGTACTTTCGAGTACTATTTTTACGTCTACCACGTATAAGTGTCTGGCTTTGTTTTTAATTCGTATGTCATCCACATATGCTCGCAATCTAACCCAATGAGTATTGTATCCATAAATTGTAGAAAATATCCGAAGCATAATTTTGCATGAAAATCATTTGAATTTTTATAGAACTTTATGAGTGTTGTTAGAGATTTCGAACACTCTTTTTTTTACCAGTATCTGTAAATAGGCGTTCGACAAGTCCAAGTTTTTTCTTTATATATATAATCCTATCGCCCCAAGCAAGGCAGTTTACTGCCACTATTGTGCAAGGGGTTACATAGGTGGAAAGTTATGAGAAAGAGTGATAGGTTATAGGGGGTGTCAGGAAGTGGTTAAGAGAAGGATGAGAATACTGATGAGAGTGGCGTGAGCGGGGAAAAGAGCATGAGAGAGAGAGAGGATGCAATAAGAGATCACTATTGACTTTACATTTAAATTCTTGGAGATTGTAACTGTCAGGGAAGAAAGTATGCGGAAAAGAATTCCACAGGCGGGAAGTGCGAGAAAAGAAGCTGGTGGTGTAGAATTTGCGTTTACAATTTATTGGTATCACAATAAAAGGTTGAGACATAATTGCTATCTTGTGGCCCGATGAAATTCATATATAGAGGGCACCAGTGATCTAAGTTCATCGGAGCAGAATCCGTGAAAGTACTTGTACAAGAGACACAGGGAAGCCACACTACGCCGTTGAGAAATGAACTGTAGCTGAGCTTCCAAGTCGGAATCGATCACATTACAGATTCTCCGTTGGATTTTGTCAAGAACCCCTAGGTGGATAGCAGGGACACACGACCACTTATGGCAGCAGTATTTAATGCACGGGCGAAAGGTAGATTTATATATGTGCAGGATGGTTTCAGGCGGGAAAAACTTCTTGGCCCTAAACAGAGAACATAGAAGACAAAACATCTCCCATCTATTCTGTCAAAAATTTCTTCGGAACTTGGTAACGAGTAAATACAAAATATTCTTACTGTTTCGCTAAGAATTGAAAAACGTCTTTTTTTTTCTTAGACTATCAGACGCTATGAATTTGTGAAATATTTCTCTCCTCAATCCCTGCAGCATCTAGTTTTAAATTCACCATACGTTGACAGCCTTCAGCTATTTTTGGAGAGTTAATTTTTGATCTGTTTCTAGTTAAGACAGAATCCTGGATCATATTTCTGCAACCTTATTTGAATTTAAGCACTGAACGAATATCAAATATTTACATTAGACGAAATTTAAATCATTTAACTTCTTCTTTTTCTTCTTTTAAATGCCATGTCCTTTCAGGACGTAGGCGATCATGGCTTTCCACGTCTCCCTGTCCCTGGTGGCTCTTAGCACGCCTTCTCCTGTTACACCACGCAACCCTTGTTCCATCATCCACCTGATTAGGTCCTTCTAATATGTTATCCGCTGCTTTCCTCAGTCTCTTTTTCTCTCTTTTTCTCTCTTTTTCTCTCTTTATTTAGTAACAGTTTCTCCAAGCCCTCCTTCCTCATTGCATGTCCTAGGAACTTTAGTTGTCTCTTCCTGAGTCTCAGTATTAATTTTCATTTCGTTTCCATTCTTTCCAAAACCTCTTCATTGCTCACATGCTCGGTTCATTTTTTCCGCAGCATCCTTCTGAAGAACCATATTTCAGCTGCTTCAAGATTTTAATTCATCTTCGAAGATATTGTCTAACATTCACTATTGACAACTCCAGTGTAAGTAAAAGAAACATTCATCGTCACACTTTAGTAGTTTTAAAACTTTCCGCATGCATTAAATAATGTGGTTCTATCTCCGAACATTTTTGATAATATCTCTACGGTATCTACCAAATTTACCTCGCCTGGTATTTTGTGAAAAATAAAATTTATGTTTTTTCCATGTAAAGCACGGGAAACTTTTCACAATAATAATCTGACTTTCTTTTCTTTATTTCAAAGCAAACAGTCGTTTTTAAAATTTATTCTGATATTCTGTAATACGTTTGAAATGTTATTTCTTGATACGGTTGTACACTAACTCGTTACTGGAATTCGCAATAGCACCTGGACGAATGAGTCATACGTGTATTTCCCAGCCTTTTTATTAAGCAAGGGTTCGGAATCATTTTTGTTGTTTCTGTAATTGAAATTGCTGCTCGTGTTGGTTTTTTGTTTTTGTAACTAAAATTATTGCTGTTGATTTTAAAGCGCAAAGTTTTGAAGCATAATTGACATTCGTCGCCACTTTTATAACGTTGTTACCATGATGTTATTCTGAAAGGAACCTTATATATATATATATATATATATATATATATATATATATATATATATATATATATAAGAGGATATCACACCTAAATTATAACCAAGTGTTTCCAACTAGCAGAAGAAATACTATTAGAATCTCTCTTGAATCCAAAAATACAACAAAACACCTGTAAAAGAAGAAAACGTTCTAGCATACGTTTCCACACACAAAAAAACAATCCAGAACTATTTACAAAGATCAAAACACACATAAAAGTACTCAACAAAAATGAAAAAATAAAGCAATTCTGAAAGAGAACTGAAATAATTAATAGCAAACGCCAACCCAAAACTTTTTAATTCATTCTAAACTCATCAATTTCGAAAAACAAACAACTCAGGGAGTCACAAAATGAAACAAAAGCTGTGGTCTATGCAACATAATAATAGAAGGAACAAACTTCAAGTCTCAAAGCACATCCACATTCGAAATAAAATCATATCTGAGCTGCAACTGGAAAATCGTAGATTACGTTCTAAAATACGTTCTAAAATACGTTCTAAAATACGATAAATGCGCAAAATTATAAGTCGAAGCGGCACAAGGCCTGAACAACAGAGTAGCCCTGTACAGAAGTAATATCAAATTAGCTAACAACGCTTACATGATTCCAGTGGAGTTAAATTTGAAGTAATATCTTTCTATTAAAATGCAGATTATGACACGCTCATAATACAGGAAGAAATATTTATAAAAAATACAAGCCTTTCCACAACAAAACAACATGAAAAACATAAAGCACTCACACAAACACAGAAAATTCGAAACAAAAGCACTCTTTTTCAGGCACACACACACACACACACACACACACACACACACACACACACACACACACACACACACTAAATTCTAATAATATCCAAAAGCAATAAAAAGAACTAGATTACCCGTAGAAAACACTTTCAAATTCCTCATAGGAGGCGCCAGAAGAAATGTAACGTACGAGTGGAAAAAAAACAACAACTCCACACACATGAACTATCTGACATTTTTATTTATACATGATACCTTGTTTATCAGCAAACGGATTCCTATATAGGAAGTCACCAATTTATTCGCCCATAGAGTGTCATCTGCAGACAGATCTGTTTCGCTGTATCACAGCTCATCAGTACGGTTAAAAAGCCGATTGCCTTTTACCCAAGATTGAAAACCGACCGAATTGGTGTCAGTCGGCGATTCTACCTCTGAGCTACCGGCGCTCGGTAGAAGGAAGCTGATTTTTAGCGTGTATATTATCATTATACAAGGCCCAGTAGCTGAGAGCGTTTTAATACATTGCTGAATGAACGATATGTGTGTGTGTGTATGTGTGTAAGTATGTGTGTGTGTTTATAACTATAAATCTATCTATGCTTATATATCACCCTTGTCTTATCTAAATATCTATCACAATCCCTTAATCTATCTATCTATCTATCTATCTATCTATCTATCTATCTGTCTATCTATCTATCTATCTATCTATCTGTTGCTCGTTCTTTTTCTCAATCTCTATAGAAATTTATATAGTCAGTCTATTCGCATTTATCTCTCAGTCTGTTCATATATATCTATCGTTCCATATCAATATGGTAATTTATGCCTGTGTGTTTCTCCTTTTGTTTAAGTATTTTGAAAAAGTGACCATGTTGATTTTAATGATTTTTTTATGAATATATCTTATTTACAGTTTTTCATAATCTCATTTAATTCTGATTTATGCGAACCATAATATTCCCAGGTATCAACATTCCGGAAATGGCTGATACCTAAGACAATGCAATATCTAAATTGGCAAATCATTGTTATCGGTTTCGCATATATTCAGTTGTTAATGTCTATTAAATGGTGTGTTGTATTTTTATTACTTATCCTTTATATATATATATATATATATATATATATATACATATGTGTGTGTGTGTGTGTGTGTTTTTATTACTTATCCGTTATATATATATATATATATATATATATATATATATATATATATATATATATATATATATATATATATATATATATATGTGTGTGTGTGTGTGTGTGTGTGTGTACTGGTGCATTAAGATATGGATATTTTCTTATAAATACAGTAAAATCACAAATAGTATGACGAGAATATGTGTCTCTCTTGCTCTCTTATTTCTCTCTCTCTCTCGGGGTTAAATATCAAATGCAAAACCCAAAAATATTCTTGACGCACCTAAACACCGGTTTTTATGTTATGAGCGGTAAAAAATGAAGTTAGATATGTCGACGGTTTTTGAAAAGGTTCGTCAGCATAATTTTCTTCAAATATTTTCATGAATTTATCCAATCGTTCTAATCAACTTTCTTTCCAAATTTAGAGTGAACAGCTGAAACTTATATTGTAGTTAAAATTCCAATAAAAGTATTATGTAATTTGAATATTTAATATTTGGTTTTAATTTTCTTCTTCATGTGCAGTGCGATGACGACAATAACACTTTTCTTCTTCATCTGCTTATTATTCTTCTTGTTCTATCATCACCATCATCACCATCATCATCATCATCATCATCATCTCACTCTTTTACACCAGATGGTGTGTAGTGCAGTAAATGTTTGTTTCTGTTTCTGTAACAGACTGTTTTTACGGGGCAGGGTTGTTAGCTCTACGCCCAACCACCAAAACAGGAAGACCGGTACCCCATTCTTGGTTCTTACGTTTATAACACATGGTATTCTCAAACGGTCACTTTAATAAGTATTGAGCAGGTGTGATGTTGCTTAACTTCGGTGATCGAACAATAACCGGGGAATTCAACACAATATAGCTGTAGACTTTTGTTCTATGTACGGTAAAATTTCAGGACGTAAACGATCATGGCCTTCCATATCTTCCTATTCTTTGTAGCCCTAAACACCCCTTTTTTGTCACTCCCTTCATCTAACCGTCCCGTGACAATAAGATTTTCCAAGCCATCCTTCCTCACTACACGCCCCAGAAACTTCAGCTGTTTTTTCCTGGTCTTAATTACCGGTTTCCTTTTCGTTCTGTCCATGGTCGTTTCCATCCTCTCAAAAACTTCGTCGCTGCGCATAAGTTCTGTCCATGCTCGTTTCCATCCTCTCAAAAACTTCGTCGCTGCTCATACGTTCTGTCCATGCTCGTTTCCATCTTCTTCCCAAAAACTTCGTCGTTGCTCATAAGTTCTGTCCATGGTCATTTCCATCCTCCCAAAAACTTCGTCGTTGCTCATTAGTTCTGTCCATGCTCGTTTCCATCCTATCAAAAACTTCGTCGTTGCTCATAAGTTCTGTCCATGGTCGTTTCCATCCACTCAAAAACATCGTCGTTGCTCATAAGTTCTGTCCATGGTCGTTTCCATCCCCTCAAAAAGTTCGTCGTTGCTCATAAGATCTGTCCATGCTCGTTTCCATCCTCTCAAAAAGTTCGTCGTTGTTCATAAGTTCTGTCCATAGTCGTTTCCATGCTCTCAAAAACATCGTCGTTGCTCATAAGTTCTGTCCATAGTCGTTTCCATCCTCTCAAAAACATCGTCGTTGCTCATAAGTTCTGTCCATGGTCGTTTCCATCCTCTCAAAAACTTCGTCGTTGCTCATAAGTTCTGTCCATGGTCGTTTCCATCCTCTCAAAAACTTCGTCGTTGCTCATAAGTTCTGTCCATAGTCGTTTCCATCCTCTCAAAAACTTCGTCGTTGCTCGTAAGTTCTGTCCATGGTCGTTTCCATCCTCTCAAAAACTTCGTCGTTGCTCATAAGTTCTTTCCATGGTCGTTTCTATCCTCTCAAAACCTTCGTCGTTGCTCATAAGGTCTGTCCTTAGTCGTTTCCATCCTCTCAAAACCTTCGTCGTTGCTCATAAGTTCTGTCTATAGTCGTTTCCATCCTCTCAAAAAAATCGTCGTTGCTCATAAGTTCTGTCCATGGTCGTTTCCATCCTCTCAAAACCTTCGTCGTTGCCCATAACTTCTGTCCATAGTCGTTTCCATCCTCTCAAAAACTTCGTCGTTGCTCATAAGTTCTGTCCATGGTCGTTTCCATCCTCTGAAAAAGTTCGTCGTTGCTCATAAGTTCTGTCCATAGTCGTTTCCATCCTCTCAAAAATATCCTCGTTGCTGATAAGTTCTGTCCATAGTCGTTTCCATCCCCTCAAAACCTTCGTCGTTGCTCATAAGTTCTGTCCATAGTCGTTTCCATCCTCTCAAAAACATCGTCGTTGCGCATAAGTTCTGTCCATAGTCGTTTCCATCCTCTCAAAAACTTCGTCGTTGCTCATAAGTCCTGTCCATGGTCGTTTCCATCCTCTCAAAAACTTCGTCGTTGCTCATCAGTTCTGTCCATGGTCGTTTCCATCCTGTCAAAAACTTCGTCGTTGCTCATAAGTTCTGTCCATAGTCGTTTCCATCCTCTCAAAAACATCGTCGTTGCTCATAAGATCTGTCCATGGTCATTTTCATCCTCTCAAAAACTTCGTCGTTGCTCATAAGTTCTGTCCATAGTCGTTTCCATCCTCTCAATAACATCGTCTTTGCTCATAAGTTCTGTCCATGGTCGTTTCCATCCTCTCAAAAACTTCGTCGTTGCTCATAAGTTCTGTCCATGGTCGTTTCCATCCTCTCAAAAACATCGTCGTTGCTCATAAGTTCTGTCCATAGTCGTTTCCATCCTCTCAAAAACTTCGTCGTTGCTCATAAGTTCTGTCCATAGTCGTTTCCATCCTCTCAAAAACTTCGTCGTTGCTCATAATTTCTGTCCATGGTCATTTCCATCCTCTCAAAAACATCGTCGTTGCTCATAAGTTCTGTCCATGGTCGTTTCCATCCTCTCAAAAACATCGTCGTTGCTCATAAGTTCTGTCCATGGTCGTTTCCATCCTCTCAAAAACATCGTCATTGCTCATATGTTCTGTCCATAGTCGTTTCCATCCTCTCAAAAACTTCGTCGTTGCACATAAGTTCTGTCCATGGTCGTTTCCATCCTCTCAAAAACATCGTCGTTGCTCATAAGTTCTGTCCATGGTCGTTTCCATCCTCTCAAAAACTTCGTCGTTGCTCATAAGTTCTGTCCATGGTCGTTTCCATCCTCTCAAAAACTTCGTCGTTGCTCATAAGTTCTGTCCATGGTCGTTTCCATCCTCTCAAAAACATCGTCGTTGCTCATAAGTTCTGTCCATAGTCGTTTCCATCCTCTCAAAAACTCCGTCGTTGCTCATAAGTTCTATCCATGCTCGTTTCCATCCTCTCAAAAACTTCGGCGTTGCTCATAATTTATGTCCATGGTCTTTTCCAACCTCTCAAAAACATAGTCGTTGCTAATAAGTTCTGTCCATGGTCGTTTCCATCCTCTCAAAAACTTCGTCGTTGCTCATGAGTTCTTTCCATAGTCGTTTCCATCCTCTCAAAAACTTCGTCGTTGCTCATCAGTTCTGTCCATAGTCGTTTCTCTCCTCTCAAAAACTTCGTCGTTGCTCATAAGTTCTGTCCATGATCGTTTCCATCCTCTCAAAAACATCGTCGTTGCTCATAGGTTCTGTCCATGGTCGTTTCCATCCTCTCAAAAACATCGTCGTTGCTCATAAGTTCTGTCCATGGTCGTTTCCAGCCTCTCAAAAACATCGTCGTTGCTCATAAGTTCTGTCCATGGTCGTTTCCATCCTCTCAAAAACATCGTCGTTGCTCATAAGTTCTGTCCATAGTCGTTTCCATCCTCTCAAAAACTTCGTCGTTGCTCATAAGTTCTGTCTATAGTCGTTTCCATCCTCTCAACAACTTCGCCGTTGCTCATGAGTTCTGTCCATAGTCCTTTCCATCCTCTCAAAAACTTCGTCGTTGCTCATAAGTTCTGTCCATAGTCGTTTCCATTCTCTCAAAAACATCGTCGTTGCTCATAAGTTCTGTCAATGGTCGTTTCCATCCTCTCAAAAACATCGTCGTTGCTCATAAGTTCTGTCCATGGTCGTTTCCATCCTCTCAAAAACATCGTCGTTGCTCATAAGTTCTGTCCATGGTCGTTTCCATCCTCTCAAAAACATCGTCATTGCTCATATGTTCTGTCCATAGTCGCTTCCATCCTCTCAAAAACTTCGTCGTTGCACATAAGTTCTGTCCATGGTCGTTTCCATCCTCTCAAAAACATCGTCGTTGCTCATAAGTTCTGTCCATGGTCGTTTCCATCCTCTGAAAAACATCGTCGTTGCTCATAAGTTCTGTCCATAGTCGTTTCCATCCTCTCAAAAACTTCGTCGTTGCTCTTAAGTTCTGTCCATGGTCGTTTCCATCCTCTCAAAAACATCGTCGTTGCTCATAAGTTCTGTCCATGGTCGTTTCCATCCTCTCAAAAACTTCGTCGTTGCTCATAAGTTCTGTCCATGGTCGTTTCCATCCTCTCAAAAACATCGTCGTTGCTCATAAGTTCTGTCCATAGTCGTTTCCATCCTCTCAAAAACTTCGTCGTTGCTCATAAGTTCTGTCCATGGTCGTTTCCATCCTCTCAAAAACATCGTCGTTGCTCATAAGTTCTGTCCATGGTCGTTTCCATCCTCTCAAAAACTTCGTCGTTGCTCATAAGTTCTGTCCATGGTCGTTTCCATCCTCTCAAAAACATCCTCGTTGCTCATAAGTTCTGTCCATGGTCGTTTTCATCCTCTGAAAAACATCGTCGTTGCTCATAAGTTCTGTCCATAGTCGTTTCCATCCTCTCAAAAACTTCGTCGTTGCTCATAAGTTCTGTCCATGGTCGTTTCCATCCTCTCAAAAACATCGTCGTTGCTCATAAGTTCTGTCCATGGTCGTTTCCATCCTCTCAAAAACTTCGTCGTTGCTCATAATTTCTGTCCATGGTCGTTTCCATCCTCTCAAAAACATCGTCGTTGCTCATAAGTTCTGTCCATAGTCGTTTCCATCCTCTCAAAAACTTCGTCGTTGCTCATAAGTTCTGTCCATGGTCGTTTCCATCCTCTCAAAAACATCGTCGTTGCTCATAAGTTCTGTCCATGGTCGTTTCCATCCTCTCAAAAACTTCGTCGTTGCTCATAAGTTCTGTCCATGGTCGTTTCCATCCTCTCAAAAACTTCGTCGTTGCTCATAATTTCTCTACATGGTATCTTAAACCTCCTTTTCTTGAACGGCATTTTAATTGCACAAATTGTTACCTTTACCTCTGATGAGATTTTCCAATATTCACTGCTTTATTGAAGAAATGACATCAAATAACAATCCACTACTTTCTTTTTTAATTCGTGCTAAATTTTTCTTCCATTTTCTTACGCTATTTGACTTCTGGATTGCATCCTTGGCCATGCTAATTCGCATATAACCTGTATCAATTCAATATATATATATATATATATATATATATATATATATATATATATATAGAGAGAGAGAGAGAGAGAGAGAGAGAGAGAGAGAGAGAGAGGACGGGGAGAGAGAGACAGTTCTGTGCAAAATTATTAGGACAAAAACTATTTTATATTTTATGAGGCATATTGACAGAAAATAAACAATTTAATGCAAGTAAATTTACTTGATTTACTTAACAAATGCTTTAACAATAAAACAATACTTGTTACAAAATAAATTTTAAAAAATTTCATCCAAAGCGTCCCATCAACGTTCAATAGTATTGGGACCAGTGCTTTGTAGGGACCAATTCAAATTCGGAATCCTTTCTTCTTTTTCCTTTTTATTTAAATAATTCTTTCAGAGGTTTAGGTTTTCACCCTGTATTTGAATTTCACAAATTTTTTACGCAAATCACCCCTGACTTAATACTTTTACACACTACTGTTAGTGTGCTTCAGTGTTAAGACAGGGGCGATTTTAAACCTTTATTTTGATGCCTCATAAAAGATTAAATAGTTATTGGCCTAATACTTTTCCACATTACAGTATATATATATATATATATATTATTTGCTTATTTAGTGTTTTTGTTCAGCTTATTTAATGAAATCAGGCCCTGCAAATAACTTATCCGCTTGCCTTCCTCTGTCTCTTTTTCCTTCCATCTGGCCTATCAGTATCAGGTTCTCCAAGCTCTCTTTCCTCATTGCATGTCCCAGGAACTTCAGTTGTCTCTTCCTGATACTCACTGTTAATTTACTTTTCGTAGAACCACATTTTAGAACCACATTTCCGCTGCTTCAAGTTTTTTCCTCATTTTCGATATTTCCAGTATTTACTGCCGTATTAAAGAACTGACATCACATAGCAATCCAGCACTCTTTTCCTTGTTCCCAGTTAAATTTTCCTATGTGTTATTAATTTACTCATCTTTTGGAACGCGTCCTTTGCCATGCCAATTCGACTTCGGATCTCTCTGTCACACTTTCTATCTCCTGTTTGAACACTTCCTAGGTATTTAAATTTTTGTACTTGCTTGATTCTGGTATCCCCTAACTGTATTTGGCATTTTGGTTTGCTCTTCCTAGGGAAGCAACCCCCTTCACGCTTTTAGGTTTCATATATTGGTCGTGATTCGAAAATATTCCCTTGCCCTCATAGACAAAAAGGCTATTTACCAAATGAAATTAAAATAGAAATTTTTATTGTCAACCGGAACGTACTCGCACTTCTAATTATATTTTTCATAATACATTTTATTTTGGTTAAATATCTTCCCAACCATCTTACCGTTAATGTGCGTATATATATATATATATATATATATATATATATATATATATATAGCATAGTGATGATCCACGTATACTGTCTTAATATGTATAGGAAAGGATATTAAAATGTTTTATTTTTAAAAATGTGTTTTTTGAGAGTATTTCTTTATTTCTACTATTATATTTTATATTTCATACCACCCTCGGTCCTTCATCAGAAACAAATGATTTTAAAATTTGAATTAGTAACATATTTCGCGAGATTTCGCGAGAGCGTCTGTGAAAAGTCTGTTTGCATCACGTGACGCGTTTCTTTACATCACGTGACGCGTTTGTGGAGAGAGATTTTGTTTTTACATCAAGTAACGTTGAAAGCTACAGAATCTTTTAAAATTATGTTTGTAAACGTAAACTATTTTTAATAATACTTGTAAATTTGTTTTAGATAAAAAAATTATTGAATGTATCTAAAAAAAAGTCTAGTTATTGAACTATTTGTAAAGATTCAAAGCACCTAAGTCCCTATTTAACCCTAGCTTGTGTGTATTCAATTTTAAAATCCAGTATTTTTCTTTCTTTCTGCGTGTGTATCTAGAACTAAAATTGGAGTCTATAAGTAAACATTTGCAATTTTCTAATGTGTGACCCGTTTGATTGAAATATATATATATATATATATATATATATATATATATATATATATAATTTGTTTTTAATTAAAAACCCATTGCACCAAGGAAATCTCTGTTTGGAGATTTCTATCTCGTCATCAGACAATGTTAGATCATATTTGTGAAAATGATTTTCATGAAAATCATTTTCAGAGCACTGATCTAACATTGCCTGATAGCGAGATAGAAATCTCGAAACATAGAAATTTTCCGTGTCGCAATGGATTTTTAATTGAAAAAAAATATTATATGATTTTATTATGCTACACAATATTTTATAGTATTGAGCACTGTTTAAAAAAAAAAGAAAGGCCAGTGGTTGGTTCTCTTCACCTGGATATATATATATATATATATATATATATATATATATATATATATATAATCTCTTCGAATCGAAGAGTATTACCAGGCTGGCGTGGTGATCTCACCGTGTTACTGTTTTGCTGGCTAGATAGAAGCAGAAAATCAGTACTGAATATTGGGTTGTCATTTTTAGGATAAAAATGAATTTTCAATATACAATCTAATATCTACTATTTAATCTCTTGCTGTGGATGATATGGAGTTTATATCTTTCCCAAGATTATGTACGCAAAAATGATTGATATATACACCTCTCGAATCTTAAATAGTCTATTCGATTTCTCAATTTCAAATCAATTGTTTATAGTTTTCAATATAGTATTTAATATAGCTGTATATCTTTATAGACTTCGAGACATGGAATGAAAAACATGTTATTTGATCATGAATTGTCCCTTTTTTGTTACTAAAAGAAATCCAAACATTCATCTGCACAATTTGTCTATAAACATCTACAGAGGAAGACATTTTAGCAGATTTCCATGGATTGGAACCATCAAAACAGAATATTTAAACATTTAATGGAATGCTAAAATTACAACTGAATATAAAATACCTTTTTGTAAAGGATGATGGTTCTTTCCTTGAGTAGGTTTAATAATAACTGTGTGCGTGGTATGTAGAAAACATTTGTAGAACTAGCCGTGGTAGTTGTGACGAAAGTCGTAGCATTAATACTATATATAGTTATAACAGTAAAAGATACAGAAATAGAATTTATCTCAATTCTATAAGGTTTTGCAATCTATACAGCCAGGAATATTGAATTAAATATGCCGAACATAACTGTCAAAACTAGAAAAGAAAGACCGTGTCTACTAATTAAAACGGGTTGCTCAGCGGATTGCAACACGGCAACTAAAAATTTGAAAAACTATCAAATTATAAAAAATTGGAAATAGATGTTTCTTATAGTCATTTCACTCCGAAGAAGGCATGTATGTCACAAGTGCGCAATGTGCTACAGAGAGAGAATTAAATAATTACAGCAGATTTTGAAGAAAATATAAGAAATAGATGAAAATCAAGTAAATTAAAGATGGCAACTACCGTTGTATTTAAACTTTTGGAGATTGTTACTATCAGGGAAGCAGGCAAATGTGTTTTGGGATCGCCCCTTTTTGTATACAAGAATTGACTCGCCTTATGTGTACATATAATCCTGCCTATACAGAGAACGGCAGTTGATTAATTGGTCAGTTGGTTGGTGCAGAGTAAGTTAGAGTTGTATGGATATAGACTCATTACCCGGACATAGTATTTCACTGCAAGACTGTATATATAGATTTTACTGATAGTATTCCTAAATTGACTAACCCGTGTTCCAGTCTGTATTTCTTGTTCCGTACAAATTACATTTTTTTATTTCTTTATCTGTTTTTGTTATTTATTATTTTGTGTGGTTTCCCACCCGGAATCCAAAACAAAATGGAAGTGGGTTCCACAAACCGGCAGGGCGAGAAAAGAAACATTTAAAATGGAAGTAAGGTTTATATTTAACAAGGTCGATAGTGAAAATAATGGAACCGTAATGTTAATCTAGTAGCATGAATGAATTAATGTCGTCACGTTACCAGGGAAAGAAGCTCATCTGAGCGGTTGCCATAAACATACTTGTAGAAATGACCGTGGGAAGGCATATCACATCTGTTATTCAGTGACTAAAGGTAGACTTGCAATTCAGGATCAGTTATATTGCACATTATCTTTAGGATTTTGTCGGGAACCTAAAGTTAAATAACAGGATCAGCAGACCAGATCATGGCAACAGTATTCAATGCACGGACGATTAGTAGTTGTTTTTTTTTTTTTGTTTAATATGCAGAATGGGTTTTGACCAGAAAAAAAAACTTCCAGGACCGCCAAAGGGATCCAAACATCCGTGTAGTAAATTCAGTTATGGATTAAACGTAGTAAACCCATTTGAGGTCATTTTAGTGAGTAAGGCAAACGAAGAGCAGTGCGTTGATCACTAGAAGATTAGCGTTATGCATTCCAAAGGTAGGCAGGAATCTTTTTCTCTAGTGGTTAAAAGAAAGCATCATCATTTTGGGGGCATTACAATTTATTAGCCATTTTTTAACCCGGCCAAACGCAGAGTGGATATCCCTTTGAAGTGCAGCAGTCAAGTTTACTTTGTCAACGTTGGTAGATTTCTTAATCAGACATGCGTAAATAATGGTTATATTTGTCCAGCTGCCTACTTGGGAAATGATTACATCACGGAAATCATTGATGCAGATCAGGAAAAGCGTAGGACCTAGGATACGGCCTTGAGAAACGCCCGCGTTTTTCTTTTTAAAGGATCTGGATGCGTGCCCATTCAAAACAACCTTCATTTGAGAGGAACGATTTGATTAGAGTGAACAATCGAAATTGTAGCTAAAACAAAATCTTACAATGGAGAAGGCAATAGATATAGTTTATGTATTGAAGAAAAATTAATCATTAAAGAACAATTAAATAACCCAAACTTATTAAAGAAAGAGAAATGAATTGATGGTCACATGTAGGCATCAAATAAATTCGAGTATAAATACTTTATGGCTTTGCCGCACACATCCTGATTATGATGACAAATTAAATCCTGCAGCAAAGCCTTTGATTCGGGAGACGGGGCGTTTTTGAAAAACAATGCAAAAATTAAAAAGAAAATAAAATTACATTTTTATATTAAATTTACAAAAAATACGTTTTATGATCAACTAATTGTATATCTAAATAAAACTGTAGCGAAATTGTAGCAAAAACAAAATCTTACAATGGATAAGGCGATAGATATAGTTTATGTATTGAAGAAAAATTAATCATTAAAGAACAATTAAATAACCCAAACTTATTAAAGAAAGAGAAATGAATTGATGGTCACATATAGGCATCAAATAAATTCGAGTATAAATACTTTATGTCTTTGCGGCAGACATCCTGATTATGATGACAAATTACATCCGGCAGCAAAGCCTTTGATTCGGGAGACGGGGCGTTTTGAATAGCACGAAACACTATATAACATTTATTATTGCCAGCTCTGAAATTACCCTGGGTCCTAGCATATTGTAGGTGGCGTCTGTGGGCAAATAGTGAAACCCCTAAAAAAAATCAAAAGTACGATTTTATAATAAATTGACCAACTATACATTTTTAAGAAAATAGGAATGGAAAATATCCTAATAGCAACATGAAAAACAATGCAAAACTAAAAAAAATATAAAAATACATGTTTATATTAAAATTATTAAAAATACGTTTTATGGTCAACTAATTGTATATCTAAATAAAACTGTAGTGAAATTGTAGCAAAAACAAAATCTTACAATGGATAAGGCAATAGATATAATTTATGTATTGAAAATAATTAATCATTAAAGAACAATTAAATAACCCAAACTTATGAAAGAATGAGAAATGAATTGATGGTCACATATAGGCATCAAATAAATTCGAGTATAAAAACTTTATGTTTTTGCGGTACGTTTTATGATCAATTAATTGTATATCTAAATAAAACATACCTTTAGACAGAAAATCTAAATTATTTACGCATTTTCTTTAGTTGAAAGCCCAATATTATATACAAATTATTTAGATTCCGCATTCAGTAATCCATAGAGGTCGATATGCCGTTAAAAAAAATCAACCAACCGACGTTAGTTGGGTGAATTGATTAAAAGAAAGGCTATTACTGAATCCAACATATATACTTATATCATTTTTGTGTATTCTGAAAGTTTCGGATGTTTGCTTTTTAAGAATGATTGACATGATATAAAGCAAATAAATATCAGACAATAACAATATGGCTTCGTCTTCCACTTCTTTATCGACGTCTTTGTCGTTCTCTTTTCATCGCTTTCCTCATCTTCTCTCTCTTCAACTTCTTCTTTCATTTTTCTTCATCTTCTTGCTTATCATCTTTTTTCACGTCTTCTTCCTCTTTTTCCTCTTTCAACTTATCTTTTTCCACATATTCTTCTTTTTCATCCTCTTCGTCTTCTTACTTTCCTTCCTCTTCGTCCCCTTATTCCCATTCATCTTGTTTTTCTTCTTCCTCTTCTTCTTCATCATCATCATCATCTACGTTCATGTCCTATAAATATTGTGATAATGATGGAACGCCATACTTTCATATACTTGTAGCACGTAATAAATCTTGTCATTTTTTTCTCTCCTAAACCGTTTTCGGCTATACATTTACTTAAGTTCACCATGTTATGCGTTGATTTTTATGTCCCTCGTGATTTCAATCCGTCCTATGAATATCAAATTTTTCGAGCCTTGTTTCTTCGTTATGTAGCTGAGAAGTTTCAACCGTCTCTTCCTCATATTCTGTATATTTTGTTTCAATTTACTTTATTTTTTTTTTATTGCTCATCTTTTTAGTTCATGATATTAACACCATCCTTCAATCACCTACAGGTTTATTGCTTTAATTTATATTTCATCATTAAGTAAATTGTCTATCATTCACTGGCATATAAGAAGAGAGATATTACATACTAGTTTCACATTCTGTTTCTAATGTAATTTTTGTGTTTCTAAATAATTTGCCAAGTTTTCAATGGTTATCTTTCACTATACGAATGCGTCTTAGGGAATTCAATGTCACAAAATCCGTTTCCTCTTAATTTAAATTGTTATACTTGTCTGATGTGCGTTGTGGTTCCGAGCCGATATCCACTGCACCACAACGCTACTGTATATATCTCTTAATTAAGCGGTCTGTTCAGTCAGTTAAAATCATACGTGATATACGCTTTCGAAACATGACAGACTGGGCAGAAGATTTTCTCGCTCTAGTTTGTCATTGCTTTTTGCGGTAGACTAATTACCAAACTGGGTTACAGAACCTAATCTCCCCCGTGATTTAATCACAGCTGAAGGGAATGGACAAATAAATATTTTTCGTTAGAGTAGTTACTCCCACAGCGAGACTATTATGAGGACCCTACATAATATGCCAGGATTTGTCATTGGACGACACTATTAAATCAAAATAAGGTACGCAGATGATACAGTGCTGATAGCAGACACGGGAAGAAAATAACAAGAATTCCTAGACAAGGTAGCTGAAGAGAATGACGAGAAAGTACTACAAATAAACTGCAAGAAAGCCGAATGCATAGTCATCAGCAAAAAGATCAGCCTAAAATGACAAACACAGGTAGGGGATTCTAATATCAAGCAGGTACAATAATTTAAATACCTGGGAAGCGTTCTAACAGAACACAGTCTGTGCGACACGAGATCGAAAGGCGAATTGGTATGGTGAAGGACGCATTCCAGATTCTGAGTAGAGTATTAAGAGACAGGAAAATGTCGCTAAAACCAAAGAAGAAAGTACTGAATTGCTATGTGATATCAGTTCTTCAGTATAGCAGTGAATGCTGAACAATATCATCAAAGATGAAGAAAAAACCTTGAAGAAACTGAAATTTGGTTCTCCAGAAGGATGCTGCGGATATCATGGATCGAGCATGTGAGCAATGATGAAGTTTTGGAAAGGATGGAAACGAAAATGAAATTCATAGGAAGAGACAGCTAAAGATGCTAGGACATGCAATGAGAAAGGAGAGCTTGGGGAACCTGATACTAACAGACCAGATAGAGAGAAAAAGACACAGGAGAAAGCAGTGGATGATATATTTGAAGTACCTGATCAGGTTTATGAGGGAACGAGTGGTGCGTGGTGTAACACGAGAAAGCGTGCTTAGTGCCACCAAGGATAGGGAGACGTGGAAAGCCATTATCGCCTTGGTCCTGAAAGGACAAGGCACATACAACAAGAAGTTTCTCGTAAGTGAATTAAGTGAATTCAACTGTTATAGGAAGTCGGTTCTGCGGATTTCTTTACGAGGCGATATCCACCGCACCAAAGCGCACATTCAAGCAGTCTATTATATATTCGAAAAGCTTTCCATTAAATGAATATTTCCTTTTACATGCTAATATCTTTCTTGAAAAAAAAAAGGTAGCACAGCAGCGATGTTGCCTAGGTAAAATTTACCTTGGTTAAAACAATTTTAACATTTAACTTTTAAAATAAATTGTAAAACTTACCTAGGTAAAAACTATAATTAAAAGATAATTGCAAATTTTATAAAACTTAATTTACTGCTACATTAAAGAAATAAATATCTGAAAGTAACTTTAAAATTATTAGATTTTATTTTGTTAAGTGCTGTTCATAGCTATTAGATTTTGTACCAAATCAGTACCTGCATTTTGCTCTCTACATTTTAAATGTGTGATTTTATATTTGATTTAATTTAATGACGGCTCATAACATTGACAAATTGTATATACATATGCAAACCGATAATATGCGGCAATGTAACTTATTAAAACATATATCCAACGTAATGTGTGCATGGCCTTCTTGAAGAAGATTAATCTTTTAAAAATTAATAGGGGAGCATAATGTATACTGAACATGAGACTGAGAAGCCTGATTACAATATCGTCTGAAGGACATGAAAGGGACCATCAGTTCTACATTGAAGGCTTCCATTACCCATTACTAGATCCTTGAGAAGTAAAACACATTCTATGTTTTTGAAATCTATACACTCAAATGATATGCCATGTTTTATCTATTTCTTTGCCCACCTATACACACACACACACACACACACACACACACACACACACACATATATATATATATATATATATATATATATATATATATATATATACTGACAATAATGGAAGTTTGAAAATATGGAAGCGTAATTTTGAGAGCTGATGTCATCGAGAATACCGTCAGTGAAGATAAAAATCAACGTAAAACCAAAAAATTGGGACATGGCATCCATATATGAAAAATGATCTAATTAATTTACCGTTCAGAATAAATTTAATTTCTCAATTGTACAGGAAACACTGAATCAACTCAAAATTGAGTCCGAGGAGAGCGTAAATTGACAGCTAGTGGAGAAGATCTATACGCCAGGCCTTCTCATGAGGTGTCCAACTCTACAGCCCGAGCTTCTCCGTTTTTTATCTAGAACATTATGTAGACTTTCCGCAATTATAATCTGTACATCGGTAGTTGACCTGGAAAACAAAACCGTCAGAAAAATGTGCCTTTGTTGACAGATGATGAACTAATTCAAGATTCATTTGGATTTCTAGAATGCCAGAAAATAAGTAGATTTTTAATTGGCTTATAGCTAAAAAAGAACGAACCACTCAACCGAGTTTTTAAAAAATGGGCAAACAGATGATGGTTTCTAGTAGGGAGATAAGCAAGAAGCAACGTGGCATTTATTACAGAGTTTAGACAAAAATGGTGCCGGTTTAGGAGCAGAATTCTTATTCACTCTTTCGGGGATATCATCAGGTTTACCTGATTTAAGAGGATCTAGGATAGAGGACGTAGCAGAAATGATAGAATATATATATACTTTCTACCTAACATCTATTCAGTTCTATCAAGGACGTTAGGCAGTTATATTCCGGATGAGTACATGTTTAATACCTTATTACAGAGCCGCCGTTAATTACGAGAGAGCATGTTGTACCCCTTCTTTCGGCAAACAGGGACCTTGCTAATTCGAGAAATGACTTACATATATTTCGCCTGTTTTAACAAAAGACATCACATTGCTTTAGCCGACAATAGTGGTTCCTGTGTGGTATAGATACGGAACATGCTGGCGTGAACCATGGAGAGGGTTGAGGTATCACCTTTTATTTTCGAGAAGAGATAAACCCGCCCATACTGGCTTCCAAATAAGAAGAAACCTCAATGGTACATTTTTTATTTTGTTTAGGAGATTGAAGATGCGAGTTAATAGGGTGACACGAAGAAAATCATGGAGTAGATTAAAATTAGCATGCTGGTAGCATTAAAACAATCTTTCCACTTGAAAGCTCTCGGTTTATGAAGAAAGTTCAATTTAAAAGATTTTGTATGTTTTTTCCAGCCTTTTTGGATCGAATTAAAGGTAAAACGTCTTGTTATTATCGGAATAGTTCGAAAGTTAAAATATTCTGAAATGAATCCAAGACAAATCATCATAAAATCTTTCAGAATGAGTTGAAAGAAAAATAATCATGTTAGTGTTGTAGCATATTCTGATGTCGAGGAAGAAGCAAATATTGAATAATTTGCTCATTCCTATTTCAAGATAAATGTGCGTGATTCTGGTAAATATATATGTTAAAATGTGATGTCAGTGTTATTTTCTTTTTGATCTTATGTAGACGACAATACATCCATCGTACCTTGTAGTGTTGAAGTAGAGACACTTTGCTTTTTGAAACCGTACAAAATATGCAGCACTTTTTTTGCAACTTCAAGCTTCTGTATTACTTGTTATTATTCTACTTTAATAAATATTCAAATTTTGCTCATGTACGTAATATTCCCTGGTATCCACCGCTTTTGTAATTAGTTTCGTGTTACAACCTGGACTGTTAGTCTTGATAGGCATTCAGCATGAAGAAGGAATACTCCGAAATCCGGATAATTAGACTCAGTTTGTGTTGGATCACATGACATTTAATGGGTTTTTTAATGAAAATCTATCTATTCATTTCTCCGAGTAAAAATATAGAAAGCAGGGAAAATCCTCCCACACTGTGGAATAAAAAAATATTTGATTAGACGATTTATGTTCCTCGAGACACCAGGTAGACTAGAAAATAAATTAACATTTATTTATAAGAAATGTATTAAAACATTACGAACAAATATTGGTTAATACGAATAAATTGAGAAAATATGAACTTGCTTAATAATGTCTGACATATTATTTCTGTGTAATATGGCTGCCAGAAAGAGACGATGAAATAGACTAGCCTTACAGCGAGGCTCCTAACATTTTATGTTCTATGCAGAATGAGTGTCAAGGGGATGGTCCGTGCAAAATGATTTCCTCACGTAAATAAGTGCTATTCAATGAGAGAACAGAAAATAATTCAATATGTAAAAATCGCCTGAAACACAATAGTGGACAATTAATCGAGTATAGAATCATAAGCGAAGTTTTCTGTTCAGATGAAATATTCAGGAAATTCTGTCTGGTGAGAACATAAAACAACACTTGTCTTCAGTTAAATAGTTAAAAACAAAGAAAAGTTTGCTGGACGGTTAAGATTGGTAGTGGACTGTCTCGTAGTTCTATGTCGACGTTTGCTTTCACTTAAAAATTCCGTCTTTTCCGATTTATATATCGTTTCACGCCGATCAAGGCGGTACCGCCACTTATGTGTAAGGGGCTACATAACAAAGAAAGTTTTGCTGGACGGCTATGAATGGTAGTGGGCTGTCTGGTAAGTCTATGCCGATTTTTAAAGAAAATTAACCATACTTATGCTTTCACTTAAAATATCCGTTTCCCAGATCTTTTTAATCGTTTTAGCCCAAACAAGTCGGTACCGCCACTGATTTGCAGGGGGCTATATAACAGAGAAAACTTTGGTGGGTAATTACGAATAGTAGTGTGCTGTCTGGTAAATCTATGTCGATATTTAATGAAAATTAACCATACTTATTCCTTTCAGTTAAAAATTCTATCTTCCCAGATTTTTTTAATCATTTCACGCCAAACAAGGCGGTACCGCCACTGATGCGCAGGGGGGCTATATAGCAAGGAAAACGTTGCTGGATTATTATGAATAGTAGTGTGCTGTCTGATAAATCTATGCCGATGTTTAATGAAAATTAATCATAATTATTGCTTTCATTCAAAAAATTCCGTCTTCCCGATTATTTAATCGTTTCTTCCCAAACAAGGCGGTACCGCCACTGATGTTCAGGGGGCTATATAACAAAGAAAACTTTACTGGACGGCTATGACTAGTAGCATGGATTCTGGTAAATCTATGTCGATGTTTAATGAAAATTAAACATACTTATTGCTTTCACTTAAAAATTCCCTTTGCCCAGTTTTTTTTTAATCGTTTCACACCTAGCAAGGCGGTACGGCTACTAAATGCACAGGACCCTACATAAGAGTAAATGTTAAGACAAGAGAAGAGTGAAGAGACGGATTAGTTATAAGGTATGTCTGTGAAAGGGCAAGAGAATGTTGGAAACACAAATGTGAAGACAGTTGCGAAGGTAGAGAGAAAGGAAAAGAACAAGATATACAGAGTGCTATAGAAAGAACTGGATACAAGTTGATAAGAGATGGGTATTGACATTGCATTTAAATTCTTAGAGGTTTTAGCCGTCAGGAAAGCAAGTATATGGAAGGGAGTTCAACAGCCGGGTAGAGCGAGAAAAGAAGCTGATGGAGTAGAATTGCCGTTTGCATTTGGTTGATCTAAATGTAAATCAGTGGGACCTTGCTGCCAGTCTGGTTGCACGAGTAAATTTTTGTGGCGGGCGCACTAGTCACTTAAGTTCGTCGGAGCAGAAGCCATGAAAATATTTGTAGAATGAACAGAGGGAAGCCACATCCCGCCGGTGGGAAAGTGGCTGGAGTCGAGCTGACAAGTCGGGACCTATCAAATTACAGTTTCTCTTTTGAAGCCTGTCGAGAAGACTGAGATGAACAACCGGGGCACCTGACCAAATATGACAACAGTATTCTTCCTCGGCAAATTAACTCATTAAGGTGTTTTTTGTGCCACCCAAAGAATTAAATTTTTTATAATAAGGACGATAGTTATAAGACATACAAGAAAATTAACGAAAGAAACATGGGAAAAAAACAGTAAAAATAATGTATAAAGACGAAGAAATATGTCAGAAAAGGAAAAATCGAAACAAAGAAAAAAAACAGAAAAAAAGAAATATTCTTTTAATAAAAAAATAAATTTTAAATGGGGAAAAGAAAAAAACACCATCCATTATGAATGTCTCGTAATTCGTATTTAACTTCTGATTTTTCTTGCAAACATCAAATTGAAGAATTCGATTAGTAAATCGTTGTGTAAATATTTTTTCAGACAACTTGCCCCTGAAGAAATGTTTTCGATTTTCATTTCTCATTATTTTCAACACTTCTTTGACTCATTCGAAATGTGTTTCGAAATGCATTAAGAAGATCGTTTAGCTTACGGTCATATTATGTTTTAATCAATAAAAATATCACGACCATTGATAACCAAAAATAAATAATCACCGTGTCGCAAGCAATTCAGTCGAATGAGAAGTCTCTGTGGACTAATAATTATAGACATATTTTGGTGCTACTACAGCGTGAATTCTTTCTTAATTTATCGTCAACCCCGGTAAAGCGCCGAGGTCTACCGTGCCACCTCTCTCAGGAGCAAACAATCAATTCAGAAATCTTGGTTGGAAGGTAAAATAATTATTCTACAGACAATGCAAACTGTTCGTAGTCAGCAGTTCGAGTGGAACCTTGATCATATTTCCTAGGAAGGTGATCAGAAGAAATTCTAATAATTTATTCGTACCATTCGTAGAAGATAGTTATGAGAAAGTAGGACATATTCGAAGTATTTACAGTTAAAATAAATATACCGTTTTAATCATTTTGGAGCAAGCAAGGCATTTTACTGCCACTGTTTTGCAGGGGGTTACATTCGACGAAAGTTATGAGAAAGTAGAACGTATACGAAGTATTTACAGTTAAAATAAATATACCATTTTAATCATTTTGGCGCAAGCAAGGCATTTTACTGCCACTGTTTTGCAGGGGGTTACATTGGACAAAAGTTATGAGAAAGTAGAACGTATACGAAGTATTTACCGTTAAAATAAATATACCATTTTAATCATTTTGGCGCAAGCAAGGCATTTTATTGCCACTGTTTTGCAGGGGCTTACATTGGACGAAAGTTATGAGAAAGAGTGACACGTTATAGGGGGTGTCAGGAGGCGGATAAGAAAGAATGAGAATACTGAGAAGAAATTCTAATGATTTATTCGGGCCATTCGTAGAACATATACGAAGTATTTACCGTTAAAATAAATATACGATTTTTACTTAATAATCATTTTGCCGCAAGCAAGGCATTTTGCAGCCACTGTTTTGCAGGGGTTTACATTGGACGAAAGTTATGAGAAAGAGTGACACGTTATAGGGGGTGTCAGGAGGCGGATAAGAAAGAATGAGAATACCGAGAAGAAATTCTAATGATTTATTCGGGCCATTCGTAGAACATATACGAAGTATTTACCGTTAAAATAAATATACCATTTTTACTTAATAATCATTTTGCCGCAAGCAAGACATTTTGCAGCCACTGTTTTGCAGGGGCTTACGTTGGACGAAAGTTATGAGAAAGAGTGACACGTTATAGGGGGTGTCAGGAGGCGGATAAGAAAGAATGAGAATACTGAGAAGAAAATATAATAATTTATTCGGACCATTCGAAGAACATATACGAAGTATTTACCGTTAAAATAAATATACCGTTTTTACTTAATAATCGTTTTGCCGAAAGCAAGGCATTTTACTGCCACTGTTTTGCAGGAGGTTACATAGAAGGAAAGTTATTATAAGGAGTAACAGGTTATAGGGGGTGTCAGGAAGTGGATAAAAAAGGATGAGAATACTGATGAGAGTGGAGTGGACGAAGAAAGGAGCATGAGAGAGAGGATTCAGGTTAGTGAGATAGGAGATGGCTATTGACTTTACATTTACATTCTTGGAGATTATAGCTGTCGGGAAAACAATTGAATAGAATTTAATCCCACTGTGCGAGAAAAGAAGCTGTTGGAGTTGAATTTGCGTTTACAGTTTATTGGTTTCACACTAAAAAGGTGACTATTTACCTGATGGTGTGTTTATTTTTACCTATTTTTTACATAAATATAAATACTATATAAATGTATATGAATATTTAAATAAGCTGAAATAAAATATATATAAGCATAAAATATCATATTCTAATAAAAGACTGCGGAGGATTTTTAATCTAAATTCTAAATGAGAGGTAGAACTCTGCAAAGACTCTTTCTCCGGTAGACTGTTTGCCAAGAAGGCTATAAACACCAGCTCTCCTGTAATTTTACCCGTAGTTTTCATATCTTTCCCAAAAATATTTGCGTTTAAACGAAGGTAACGAATTCAACTTACCTCTCCAATTTATCATTGTGAGCTTATAACCATTGCACCGCAATGCGTATCCGAATAGCTGAACTACGCGAACACGAGCGGAAACACATGACTTCTTTTCTTATTTTTTTTCATAATCATATAGCCCCAAGCAAGGCATTTTTTTGGCTCTGCTTTGCAGAAGGTTACATAGGAGGAAAGTTATGAGAAAGAGTCACATGTTATAGGGGGTGTCAGGAAGTGGGTAAGAGAAGAATGAGAATACCGATGAGAGTGAAATGGACGGTGAAAAGAGCATGAGAGAGAGAGGATGCAAGTCAGTAAGATAGGAGATCATTATTGACTTTACATTTAAATTCTTGGAGATTGTAGCTGTCGGGGAAGCAAGTAAAGGGAAGTGCGAGAAAAGAAATGATGGAGTAGAATTTGCGTTTACAGTTTATTGGTTTCACAATAAAGGGGTGGAAACTAGTTGCTAATCTTGTGGCTCGATAAAAATTTATATATAGGGGGCAACAGTAAGCTAAGTTGATCGGCGCAAATGCTGTGAAATTATTTGTAAAAGAGACACAAGAAAGCCATATTGTGCCGGTGATAAAGAGACTGTATTCGAGCTGCCATATCGCGATCTATCACATTACAGATTCTCCGTTGAATTTTGTCAAGGACACATAGGGAGGTAGCGGGAGCACCCAAACGGATATGGCAGCAGTATTCAATGCACGGGCGGATGGTAGATTTATATACGTTCAGGATTGTTTCCTGGCCCTGCACCGAGAAGCGACTTTCTTAGCAGCGGATTTAGCTATGGATTCTGTATATCATTCCACTTGAGGTCTGTTGTGAGAGTTAAGCTGAGGAGGAGCCGTGTTTTGCATTTAGAGATACTAGCCTGATCCATACTAATGGAGGGGGTGAGCGGGTAGGAGCGATTGTTTGTGATGGTTAATAGATAGCAGCTTCGTTTTGGAAGCATTAAAATTCACGATCCATTTGTTACCCCAGTCCGTCTCTTTTACATTTTATCTTGGTACATTTTACATTTTATCATGTTATCACATTTTGGTAAATTTTCGTTGTAAGTCCCGACGCTTTTCCCCTTCAAAATTATCCAAAATAGCATTATCTCTGTGCAAATGTAAATGCTGAAATTAAATCAACAGTTAGTTATTGAAGAAACTTACCTATCTTATCTAAATGTCCATAAAAAACGAAGTATATATCTTGCACTTTTTCTCTCCCGTAACTCTCACGAAGTCAAGTAAATAACTGCAGAACGACGTACTGCGCATTTGAACGAATTTTTGCATATTTTTGGTTGATTTTTCTTCATTTACTAGATACTTCCGGCGATGTGCTTCCGGAAATTAAAGTAATGCGCTATTGTATTTCTACGCTTGTTACTCTCATTACAGGAAGTACATCGCCGGAAATTTCAGTAAAGGAAGAAAATCGGCCAAAATTCGACAAAAAATTCTGCCGACTTACAACGTCATTTTGCAGTTAATTACATGACTTCGTGAGAGTTACGGGAGAGAAAAATTACGAGATATAGTTCGTATTTTTATGGACTTTCAAAGCAAAAAGCTAAATTTCTTCAATAACTAATTGTTGATTTGAGTTCAGAACATACATTTGCACAGAAATAATGCTATTTTGGATAAATTTGAAGGGGGAAAATCCGTCGGCACCTAAAACGAACATTTATCCAAATTTTAAGTTATAGATGAGTGTACATTGTCAGTTTCATCTTCTTTATTCTATGAAGCTGCAGGATGTGCCCAAACATGATATTCATGAACCTCTAACCGTTCCCATCGTGATGAATTATTTTAAATTTCACAATCGCTTTCCAATTGAGAAAACGAAATGAGCCGCTCGTTGCTCTGTTGGTATTTTTTATTATGTGCTCTAGAAATTTTCACTTGTCTTTTTCTTATTCCAATTGTTCAATTTTATCTTATTTTCCATGAAACTTCATCGCTAATGATATGTTCAGTGTGTTGTAATATCAGAACACTTCTTTCAAAGAAAATATTTAGTGTCTCAAGTCTCTTTCATTCCTCTGAATTGATTGTCCTATTTTCAGTGTCCTAGAGAAGGACCAGTATTACATAACAAATAACTACATTTTTTTATCTAACAAACATTTTCTTGTTAGTTTATACTTTGCTTAGATTTTGGAAGGTAACTTTTAGTAGTGAAAAGCGTATTCGGATATCGTTAACTTTTTAATTCTCTAATGTGTAAAACATTTTAAAATTTGGTTTTTGCGATTTGTAAATCGCATGAACATGATAAAAACCATACATTATGTTCTCGTAGAATTAGTGTTTTGTCCATACTTCCTGTTTTCATTTGTATGAGAATTCCTTCAGTTTACTTCATTCGTCCTTTGTCAACTCTGTGCCATCAGCATATATCATGGTGATAAAATTTCGGCCGTCCATATTGAAAACCTTTTAGATGTTCAGATAATTTCTTTCAACCATGATCTTGGCAAACGGGACATTGTTGAAGCATAAAATTATAACGAGAGAGATCGAGGAAATAAAATGTTTATTTCAATCGATAATACCGAAGTTCACGGACGAAATATCATGGTTTGTTCTAAGAGAAAATTTTATACCATTGAAACATACATAAAACTCTCACTCTCTAACTCTCTCTCTCTCTCTCTCTCTCGCTATATATATATATATATATATAATATGCAAGGTAAGGTAGAGGTCAAAGAGAAACAAAAAGAAGATATCTAAAAAAATATGGAGATTCTTCTGTGTTTTTAAAGAAGCAATGTTTTGGAGAGTAGATTCAAATAGACAATGTTAAAATGAGATGTCATTGTTATTTTATCCTGCTCAATTTAGACGCAATTTACTTATCTATCACACACACACACACACACACACATATATATATATATATATATAGAGAGAGAGAGAGAGAGAGAGAGAGTAAATAGCTAACCTAAAGAGCCAACGAACCTACCAAGGTTTCACCTAACGGATCATCAGGGAAGGTTGGCCAACCTTCCATGAAGATCCGGTTAGTTGAAACCTTGGTAGGTTCCTTGGCTCTTTAGGTGAGCTATTTACTTTGTTTGCTCTACTAGTGTATTGAGCGCTTTTTGGTTACTCGTCTGCTTTTTTTTGGGGGGGGGGGGCTACGTACTTTGACTGATGTTCAAGTGCTTAGCTCTTTCTTTTTTTATTAAATTTTTTGCCTTCCGCGTTTGTACTCGGAGGGTCTTTCGCAACGACTATAGCGGTAAGTTTACACACACACACACACACACACTACACACATATATATATATATATATATATATATGTAAACTATAGCGGTAAGTTTCTGTTTATATATATATATATATATATATATATATATATATATATATATATATGTAAATGTAAACTTATTGCTATACTCGTTTCGAAACTCCCTCCGACTACAAACACGGAAGGAAAAAATGGTAATATATATAAGTGTAATTAGTACAATTCTAAATGCGCTCTTCATCCACACTCCAAAACAACAAGAAGATAGATTTATTCTGATTCCTTACAAATTAGGAATTTTACTTCATAATCTTAAAGAAGAAATTTCCCAATTCAAATTTTTCATATATTCAAGAAGCTTGTCCAGAAACAATTAATTCGATTTCGCCCTGTATTATGAGTAACGGGAGCGAAATTGGTCGATGGGTGTTGTTTTGTTCAAATCGAGGTAATTCCATATTTAATTTTGTCTCCGTCTATTCCAGAGTCAATGATTTGTCAAAAGGCTTATAAGAAAAGATTTAACCCTTGGTGACCCGCATTTAATCTGAGGTTAAATTAGTCGTGCAACTGTGCTTAAAACTGTATATGATTTTCGTTGAAATTCGTTCGAAAATGGGAGAAACATGAAAGCGATATAAACATGTACATTATATTCCTCGTTATTGCTTATAACAAAATATTTCGCTTGATTTATTTCGATGTCTGAATAATGCATATATTGCACTCGGCTGTTATACTTAGGGAGCAATAATTTTATATTAAATTTTTACTAGGCGAGAGAAAGATATAACTATCCTACTTACGATCTTTATTCTCACTGTCTCTTCTCACACACACGCTCGCTCTCTCCCTCCCCCCTCTCTCTCTCTCTCTCTCTATATATATATATATATATATATATTCTTTTAATGATTTCACCCCAAGCAAAGCGGTACCGCCACTAATTCACAGGGGGCTATATAAAAGTAAAAGTTTAGATAAGAGGAGAGTGAAGAGAAAATAAGATGTTAGAGCAGAATTGTCGGCTGCATTTAGTTGATCTAACTGTAAATGAGTGGAGCATTGTTGCCAGTCTAGTTGCACGAGTAAATCATTGTGGCGGGTGCACCAGTGACTTAAGTTCGTCGGAGCAGAAGCCATGAAGATATTCGTAGAATAGACAGAGAGAAAGCCACATCTCGGCGGTGAGAAAGTGGATGGAGTCGAGCTGCCAAATCGGGACCTATCACCTTACAAATTCTTCTTTCGATCCTGTCGAGAACATTGAGATGAACAGCAGAGGCTCCCGAAAATTGTAAATAATTATAGCACTTCATATCACACACTCACTCACACACACACTTACTCACGAATACTCAGACACACACACACAAACACGCACACTATATATATATATATATATATATATATATATATAATGTTGCTTTTACTTTGTATTTTATTAAAGAGCTCAAGGAAAATAGGTATGAAAACAGACCAAACGTAACATTATTATAAGCATGGACTTTTACTAAACAAACAGAATTAGAGTAGATTATTATTAGCGCTGTATAGTCTGTGGTAAAGAGGGTTGTTTTCTGGAACATTAATAACGGCCCCCAAAGATTTGTAAACATTTTGAAGTCCGTCATAGCTGGAAAGTACGGATTGGACAGGTGCAACTCAAAGATATGTCGAAATTACTCCATTATTGGTGGCAATCTCTTTCTTCTTACTTGACAGTATAGTAGATATTATATACTTCTTGGAAAGGTACAGGAAATTGACCATTTCTAGCGTCGTTTTGTATATTTATTTTTATAATCGTGGCGCACAAACAATGCATTTTACTGCCACTGTTGAGCAGGGGTTTACATAGGAGGAAAGTTATGAGAAAGAGTGACAGGTTACAGCGGGTGTCAGAATAAGTGATGGATAAGAATACTGATGAGAGTGGAGTGGACGAAGAAAAGAGAATGAGAGAGAGAGAGAGAGGGAGGGCGCAAGATAGGGAGATCGGAGATGACTATTGACTTTACATTTGAATTCTTGAAGTTTGTAGCTTTCGGGAAAGCAAGTAAATGGAAGGGAATTCCACAGGCGGTAAATTAGAGACAAGAAGCTAAGTAGAATTTGTGTTTTCATTTTATTCGTTTCAACGTAAAAGGGTGGGATGTTCTTCTTTGTGTTTACAGTGAGCTAGAGTTACAAAAGACCTCATTGATAGTACATACGTTTAAAATGAATGGTGAATATTTAGTTTCTGTTCGAAGAAAAAATTATAAAGTTTGATTTTGAGGTAGAGAATGTTATTAACCAGTTCCTCCACTGTTGAACTATGAGGTCAAGGTTACTTGAAATATCTGGACATCTAGAGTTCTGAAGGTGAACACATAAACCATAAGTTCTGCATAATTTTTAATTACAGAAAACTAGATTGCCAAATCAAACAAATGAATACGTTTACGTACCTGGGAATTATTTTAATAGAGGGTGACATATCGACATTCAAATCTGAGTGTACATTGGAATCGAAAATTGAAAAAAATGCGCAAAAATAAACATAAACGAAGAAAATAATGTGGAACTATTTTGTATTATAAATACAGTTGCATGGTCATTGAAATAGGAGTGACTGGAAGATAGATTCATTCTCCCACTAGCAGTATAGCCCGACGTTGCTTGGGTGTAATGAAAGCTTTAAAACTAATCCATGGCCCTGGAGCTCAGACTCCTTGGTCGTTGGCACGAAAGACTAAAAAGCAATAGTTGTTTCCAGTTAAAGCGAAACCACAGAGTGAAAGAAAAATGAATGGATGTAAGTCAAATTTTGATTTCCTGGTATCGATATTCAATAAGTGTTTTTCGTCGTAAACTGAATTTTGAAGGCTAAATAAGCCCTCTGAGTAAATGGTATCATGGCTAAGACTAAGAACTACAATTACACCTACTTAGAGCCAAACCCGAAGCAAAAATTAAAATAAAAGGGCTGAAAAAACAAAACAAAACAGATATACAGGGAGATAAAGAGACACACACAAAAACATGTTGCCTTTTATATATATTATCGATTTTCTGCACTATTCTGAGAACTGCAACATTGAAATATTCTGAATAACGTTTCTTATGTGTTTGTCTATGAGTGTATCAAATTTGATTAAAATCGGACCACTTCTTCTATAACCTGATTTTTTTCGATCATCGATTTTCGATATTTATCGGGGGTACCTCGACACAAAACATAGCTAAGAACACTCGCAGACGCTTATAGTACAATTGTGTAAATTTTCAAGAAAATCGGTTCAGCCGTTTCGGAGTCTATAGGTAACGGACACACACACACATAGACACACACACGCACACAGACAAAGTTCCATTTATAAATAAGTTTACATATTATTTTCTTTATTATATGCATTATTATATCCGTGATATAATAATCGGGACGGAACGGAATGACAGAAAAAAATAGAATGAAGAATATGCTTTGTTCTCAAAGAGACTTGCATCGCTAAATCATACACAAGACAAAGTATGTTCTTTATGCGGAAGATAATATACTACATATATCTACACAGTAAAAGAGACTGTAAAGGGAAATAAAAGAAACCTTCTTAAGTATAATAAGAAGATAATGCTGCACCTGGAGAAATCATTTTTAAGACCCCATGTTCGTACGAAGCGGATTCATCTATACCGAATTCATAGATGTATTACAAAAAACGAGAAACAGCGTGTCTTGGATTTGGACTTCGAAATAGTGCTTCATTATATATATGGAAAATTGACTTCAGAGCTGAGGAGTGTGCAGAATTAGCCGCTGCCCCGACCAGAGTTTGTGGGGCGAGCTAAAAAAAAAAACCGACGTTATGGTTTGGATGCTGTTAAGGAACTGAAGTATTAGTGGCACTTTCACCGCTGTATGGAGTGATGTTTTTAATCAGCCGTCAAGTGACCCATGTGACTTATCTCCACCAAGGTTAGATAAACGGTTTCTGTATACTTAGGCTGTGAATTCAAAAAAAAACATTCTCGCAGATGAAAACAACAATGAAACCACCATAAACTAAAGAATGATCCTGAAAGTACAATGTCCGGATCGCATAAGTGTTTTGACGTGGCACGATCACGTAACCGGGTACGAGTGAGTTGGTTGAAGGAGAAAAGTAGTTAGTGTGAGCTAAGGGCTACTGTTAACCTACATGTTACTTGCTAACTCAACCACCCATATTGTTGCATTCTACTAAGGAGAAGTTTATTGTATCTACCGAGTAAGATATTATTTTATAATCTGTGTATAGTTTACCCCCTCGATGATACAACAGTAAGCAGCCTAAAAAATCAAAGAAAATGGAATGAAAAAATGGCAATTCTACTTGGAATTAAAAGACATCTAAAATGTATTCATCAATAAGAGGTATTAGAAAATATCATAAATTTCAGCTAAGACAATGATTTATTTATAATATTCAAATTCGGACTGCTATCCTCATCTTCGTTGTTATTACATTATTTGGTCTACTGTACCATTTGTCGATTCGAGTAATGTTCTGATATTTTCAAAATGAACACTCAGTTTTATCAACAATGTAGAAATCTCTCGTTCGGCTTTCCATGCCCTGGCATATTCGTCTTGTACTTTCGTACTTATCGGGATAATAGCTCAAAATTATTTCATGAATTTAATGTCATTGCAAGTGCGTATTCTTTTTTGGGATGCATATGTTAGGTTTAATCAAAACAAAGCTAAAGATAAGTTAGCAGTAAAAAACGGAAAGAGAATAACCTACCTCCATAAATAAATGGTAATAAATCGATATAACACCAGAGATCATATCAGCGGAAATGCTGTGATAATAAGTATTAGGATATTAGTCTGAATGTAAATTTTCTAAGTAGTGTATACGAGACGAAAGTGACTACAAGTTCAGATCACTGTAGATGTTTTTCTTTTATCTCGAAGTCGATAGATAAACAATACAAATTATGCCGAAAAGTCATGTCCGCCTTAAGCAAATAATGATGAAGTCTACGTGAATATTCATTATTAATATGAGAGGAATATCTATTTTCTTAATTTCTTTTATTCCAAGTACCACAAACTAAGACACTAATTAACAAGGTGATTAGTCTGGGTAATTAGTTTAGGTGAACTTTTTCATTAATACTTAATACATAGAAGATTAGACGAGGGGTGTTTTGTTGATAATATTAACTGACATGGTAACCGACACTCCAAGAAATGCAAACAAGTTTTGTTTTGTTTCAAGTACGTATCCATTTTCTTCGGATGTTTGTAAAAGAAAAGTATTACCCAACTAACCAATAACTCCGTTGTAATTTCCGCTCATTTTCGGGTTGGAACTTTGAACCAAAACCTTTATTTATTTCACGTGCCATGATTTAGAAATGTGCCATCACGTACGTTTTATGTTTCAAGTCCCGATACAAACAGTACGGGTTTGGCTTCACCAGGTCGACTGCTGATATACAGCCCATTACCAAGTACATATACCGGGCTCTTGACAAGAATGGCGAAGCCCGAACCGTTACCTTGGATATCTCCAAAGCGTTCGACAGTTCTGGCAAGCTGGCCTCTTATGAAAACTGCGGAGCTACGATATAACTGTACATCTATTTGACGTCATCCAGTCATTTCTCTCTAACCGCACATTGAAGAGAGTATTAAATGGGCATGCCTCCCACAACTAACATACGAACGCGGGTGTCCCTCAAGGATCTATCCTAGGTCTCACGCTCTTTCTGATGTACATTAATGATCTCCCCGACGCCATTAGATCCCAAGTAGCCATGTACACAGATGACACCACAATCTACTCTCGCCTCGATCAAAAACCCGGTGTGGGCGACAAAGTGAACCTCGCTGCCGAGCTTGAAAAGGACCTCCAATCCGTAGTAGTCTGGGGTAGAAAATGGCTACTCAATTTCAATGCTTCTAAAGCGAAGGTGTTATCAACTAACCACCATAGACAATCGCATCTACCTCCCATTAGCATGGGACAGGCTAGCCTCCCAGAGAGTAAAACACTACGCCTCCTTGGCCTTACACTTTCGGCGGACCTCAAATGGAATGACTATATTGAATCCATTGCCAAATCTGCCGCTATGAAAGTCGGCTCTCTGTGCAGGGCCCGGAAGTTTTTCTCGCCTGAATCTATCCTGCACATATACAAATCTACCATCCGCCCATGTATTGAATACTGCTGCCATATCTGGTCGGGTGCCCATGCTACTCTCCTTGGGCTTCTTAACAAAATACAAAGGAGAATCTGTAACGTGGTTGATAATGACTTGGCAGACCGGCTGCAACCACTCTCTCACCGGCGTGATGTGGCTTCCTTGTGCCTCTTCCACAAGTACTTTCATGGTTTCTGCTCCGATGAACTTAGATCACTGGTGCCGCCTAAGCACGAATTTGCACGAGATACTAGATTAGCAACTAGGTCCCACCCTTTTACTTTTAAATAGATAAGATGTAACCGTAATTTCTACTCCAACAGCTTCTTTTCTTGCGCTTCCCGCCTGTGGAATTCCCTTCCACAAGTCTGCTTTCCCGACAGCTATAATCTCCAGGTGTTTAAATGTAGGGTCAATAGACACCTACTATCACACTAACTTCCAATTATTCTCAGAACCCTCTCATCTACCCAATCCTCATTCTCGCTATCCTTACCCGCCTATCACCCACCCTCTGACATTTCCTATATTTAACAATTCTCGGTATCCTTACCCGCCTATCACCCACCCTCTCACATATCCTATATTTAACCATCCTTCCCCCACTCTATGTAGCCCCCTGCTCAGTAGTGGCAGTGAAATGCCTTGCTCGGGGTGAAACTCTTATAAAAAATAGCTAATATTAGGTATTTACGCATATTCCACTATCTTCTGGTAGTGTATTTGCTTTCATTCTAGAAAGGTTTTGGCATTCCTGTTTCTTTGGTTGAAATATATATATATATATATATATATATATATATATATATATATATATACCGAGTGAATCACCTTTCATCCTTCAATAACAAAGAAAAACATATCATGACTTCTCTCTCCAAATACTTTTGGCGATTAAAACACTAAAATGAAACGCCTAAAGTTAAATGGAAAATCCTTCAACAAGCAAGAACAGCTAAATCAATAAAGGAACCATGTTTCCTCTGACTTCAAGAAAACATTGAAATCATTAAGTATATGAATAGCAACAAGCTTTTAAACCAGAGGCATGAAACCACAGTAAACTGACGGCACATTAAAGAACTAACGTTAAAATTATGCTAAAAAATACTACAAAAACCAGAACTAGGACCCCCTAGAAATAATACAACTTCACAGTAGTAACAACACTCCTACATACACGACAAACTGTGATCTAATATCTTAATTTATATATATATATATATATATATATATATATATAAAATCTAGAAAATTTCTTAAATATTCTACAATTTCATGGGTAATACGTACTTAACAGGCGGAGAAAATCTACTCGTCAAACCCAAAATATAAAGATACAACAGTTAATATTCAAAATAATCCAGAAAATAATTACCTACAAAAGAAAGAAAAAGCAGATGAATTGCAATAGACGCTGGTGACTATTAGATAGTCACCAGCGTCTATTGCAATTCATCTGCTTTTTTCTGCTAACTTTAATTTCCTTTCTCTTTATACTGTTCGTTCTCCTTTCCTTTTCTTTACTTTTTCTTTCTCTTCTTTCCGTTTATTTATTTTCTATATTTTTCTTTTTCTTTCTTTCTTTGGTGTTTTTTGAATGAACAATGAAATGTTTTTGTTAATTAACGTTATAAATGTCTATTCTCGTTATGGGCATATGAGTGTCTGGATGATTTTGAATATTGACTGTTGTATCTTTTGGGTCTGAGGAGCAGCTTTTATATGCTGCGAAATACGTATAACCCACGGAATTGTAGAATATGTAAATTTTTTCTATATTATAATACTCTGTTAAATTAGATAATTAAATTTAACATTGAGTTGAGCTGATTTGAGTTAGTCACTATCTGAATTTACCTGAATTGCATATATACAAGTCAACCATCCGTCCGTGCTGCATATATACAAGTCAACCATCCGTCCGTGCATGGAGTACTGCTGCAATTTATGGTCAGGTGCCCCTCCCGTTCTCCTCAGTGTTCTTGACAAGCTCCAAAGGAGAGTCTGTAATGTGATAGGCACTGATCTGGCGACTCGACTGCAGCCACTTTCCCCATCGTCTTAATGTGGCCTCCCTCTGTCTCTTCTATAAATACTTTCATGGCTTCTGCTCGGATGAGCTTAAGTCACTGTTACCTCCTCAACAGGTGTTTACCCGTGCAAACAGACTGGCAACTGGGTCCCACCCATTCACAGTCAGGTTAGCCAAATGCAGACGACAATTCTACTCCTGCAGCTTCCTCTCTCGCACTTCCCGCCTGTGGAACTCACTCCCGTATTCTTGCTTTCCTGACGGCTACGACCTCCAGAAATTTAAATGCAAAGTTAATACTCACCTACTAACCACTGGACTCTAGCTCTCTCCCCTCCCCTGTATAATCTTCACTTTCTCTCCGCCCATGTGTCTGTCATTTCACCTGCTTTCTCAGCTTTATATTGTTCCTTTCTAACTAGCTTGTACTCCTCACTCTTTTCTAATTAATCTTTCTATATTTATGTAACCCCCTGCACATCAGTGGCGTTTCTGCCTTGCTCGGGGTGAAATGATTAAAAAAAAACAAAAAAAAAACTTAAATACCAAATATTCTACGTTATATATACGCAGCAAATTTTCTTTTAAGCACTCACATTAAATAAATTACAAACAATATGCTTATTCTTAATAAATTCCGTTCGTACTCACGGGTAATCTTTCGCCTATTACAATCAAAACATATCAGAAATTTAACTTTAGCAGATGTTATTTTCATTCATTTCTTAAGGTACTCAAGTACTTTCAACCTCTTTCCGAGATCATCTTCAGGAGTTTGTATTATGGTTACAAATTTAACTGAAAAATGTGTTGCTATGAATTACTGTACATCTTTTCGTGTTTCAAGTATAACGGTTGAAAATTACTAGCGTTCATTAGAACGTGAAAATTATCCAAAATAGAATTATTTACTTTTTGTAATTTCATGCTCATGCACATGTTAAAGCATGATATAACTGTTCTTTTTACAAACATTTTAGAACATTACTACAGTATTCATATCTGATTCAATTAATTAACGGCTTAAGAGTTTTAATTAATATTACATCGAGAATCTGTAGTTTGATTTTGTTTTTTTCTAGTTATAGAATAATTGTATTATTGATCATTATTTTCTTATATCGTGAATGTAGGAAGCAACTTTTTTGTAGATGTATACAAATAGATAAATGGCCTGACAAATATAATGTATGGCGTATATTTAATATGGTTCTTGTAAATCCAACATAGATATTTGTTTTTTGTCGGAGATACATTCTCCCAAGGGACATTTGAATTGATATATAATGTTGGTTTTACTTAACACATCAGTTGCTTGGAAGGGAATATTACAGACAATTAAAAAATCAGCAGTATAATATATTATTACTTTTAATTTTTTAGCAGTATAATATGTTATTACTTTTAATTTTTTATTCCAATCAACGGGAGACATATTAGTACGAATGAGATTTTTTATTATTTCCTATCTTGTTTGTAGTTGTCGTGCATCTGGTTGCCATAGCTGAGTTTGATATATTTAAGTTCTTTTGTAGAATTACCATATTTTGTTTAATAAGTATTGTGGTTTTTGAAATATCGTCTTATTTCTTCGTCTGCAATGTGGTTTGGGAAGCCCTTATTAATGTGAGTCAGCTTAATATTTTTTAGTTCAGTGTAAAATAGCATTTTTGTGGAGGACTTGATATTTGCTCGGTTGATTAAGTTGTGTATAAGGGCTATTTTTTAATTGTTTGGGTATTCACCCTTATACTTGAGAGTGCCAGAGTTTTTGCTGGTTGTTTTTTTATATGGGGAGTTACTAAATGTGTTATTGTTTGTGTCTATTAAAATATTAAGGAAAGGGATTTTGTTATTTTGGTTAATTTGGTATGTAAACTTGAAGACCGAGATCATTTGAAAGAGTTTTAAAGATTTATAATTTTTGTCTATATTTTTAACTAATATATGAATATCATCTACATATCGTATATAGATGGAAAGTTTTGTAGTGGTATTAATATATTA